>JAKSZP010002309.1:0-16407 GCA_022478985.1 Massospora cicadina | reverse complement strand
CATCTGTGAGGATATCATGGTGCATGGTGCTCAGAAGTTTGTCAAATATGATGAATAGGTCATTTGCCTCATTCCATCATGTGCGCACCATGCGGATGGTGCAGTCTTTGTTGTTAATTTTTACAGAGAATATGATTTTTGCTGCTTCTGCCATTTCCTCTATGGACATGAACCTGACGTCCACCCATCCTATATGTAAATTTTCTACAATTTATTGAGACAGTGTTCAGGAAAGTTGCGGAGAAGGCCTCCCCCATTTTTTCCCATGATTCAAGGGAAGTATCACTGACCATAATTCTAAGGCCGTTCTCAAGGGAGGACAGGGGTTGGGAGTGTTCTATTTTGGTATATGCACCTATTTTTTTGTAGAAATTGCAAAACTCCGGGTGTGGCGCTGTGCTCACCCTTTTTGGTGGGAGGGTGTGTCAACATTCCACTTGGGGCATTTTTCCCCAGCGGGTTGGAAGGGCTTCAGGCCTTTTGCGCTGGCCACTTTCACCCAACTGGTGTTGTTGCGGATAAATTTGCTCATATTTCCTGGTTGATTGTCAATCTTGGAGAAATTGCATAGAATCGTGTTACTAAAAGTGATAGTAACAGGAAAGAAAAGCTGATGTCAATATATTTAATAAATTCAGATTATGATGAATCAAGGAGCAACGTTATCATGGACATTTGAGGATGACAAGTATTGCCAGTGAGAGTGCTGATGAATACTAAGCAGGGAGAATCACCAGTGAGTGCTAATGATGCTGGCAATAAATGCTAATGATGTGGACAAGCAAGAAATGCCTATAAATAGTTTGATCTCCCTCTTAATAAAAATATCTTCTGTCTTTCCATCTTTAAGTTTTTAGTTAACAGTAGTTAGCTTATCTTTTAGAAGTGGGACTCAAGATCCCCAGTTGTTAGGTGCTAGGTTAAAACACCTGGAGTGGTCAGTGCAACCAACTCCCAACTTTGAATTACAGATCAACTGTGGGAACTAGCTCAATCAGTGGAGCCAGCGATGGACAAGTTGGGATTAGCCATAAGGTGAAGGTGCAAGGGGTCAAACTGCTTAGGATGGGGGTGAACCATCAGTGCACACCAAGAGGGGTTAATCTGCTAAGGAGAAGTTGATGTCCAGCTTGATTGGGGAGTTGCCTGCGGCCCTGTAAGGAAAGGTCATCAATGATTGTGAAAAAGCAAGGGCCAGCAGTCTTCATACTGTTTTATTCTGGCACACTATGTAACGGACAGGTTCTTCCCAGTAGTGGACAAAAGTGTTAGGTAAAACCAACCAAGCAATAGTCCACAACCCTGAAAGCACCCCAGAGAAGGCTCTGCATGTCCGCATACTACTATGTTGGGGTTGAAATAATCCATGTAGAAGAGTTAAGAGGATACCCAACCCTAACAGAGCTCCCTGACCCCAAGAGAGAGATAGAAGGGATTCCATCAAGTGACTAAGTTCAGTCTCTTGGTTCAGAGATAATAGGTTCTTCATAGTGTAATTTGTCTAAATAAAATAAATAATTGAATGTTTATTCAAAGATAAATTTTATTGAGCAAAAACTGCTGGAATACACAGAATTGAGAGATGAAATCTACTCCATATTTATTTTATAATAGGCATAAATAATACTCCAAACTTGTTTAAGTCTGATGATTATTTATGCTGAAATTGTGAAAATAGATGATTTAAGAAATATGTAGTAATTTGCTTATTATGCTTAAGGAATTTATATATGTCATAGTTGGTAAGCACGCCTAAATAATTCAAGTTGGAGGAGTTTGGTGCAAAAAGGCTAAATTTAGGGCCTATTTTACAGGCTTGAGCATCAGGTTGCATTTGGAGTAAATTTTGAGGAGGATAATTGGTTAAATTTGACTTCTTTATATATCTCTTTGCTAGGCAATTCCTCCATTTTAGAATTACTATAATAGGGGTATTTCTTGATTCTAACTGCTGTTGTGGTCCAGCATTAAACACTCTCTCTCTCACAAATATCACTTTTAAAAGAAAAAAGTGAACTGAACAAGAATTGAGAGAGCAACCAACTGCCAGAGCGCACTGCAATTATATAGAGCAGTGAACAAAGGCCAATCACCCAAGCATAGGGAAGTCAATCTGCCCGTCTGTGCACAGCACATAGAAATGGATGACTTGCCTGTGCCGATATTAATTTTTAATAATAATACAAAGGACGCTATGATGGATGTACTATATGACGACCTTCCCGCTGGCCTAAACCCTGACATGTCTAGAAATGGGGAAGGGAATTTAACATGTGTACATCAAGAAATGATCTGGCAACACAAACGATGACAAAATATGTGAACGCGTTGATGGGTCATAGGGCCCTAATGACTAGCGCGGATGATGGGGTCAACTCCCTAGGGTTGATGACTGCTGACACCCAGATGACAAGAGCAACCTTCCAGGAGCAAGGCCTAACGCCGAGAACAGTGGAGTTGGGAATATTCCCCATTGAACCTCAATCAGCAGAGGGGATTGGGGCCTCGCAGGGTGAGAAAATTATTGCCAATAAAACAAAAAAACTGGACAAAGTATTGGTAGAATCCAAAACTGACCTGGATTCAAATGATGAAAATTGGCAGCTCAAACCAACAGAGCCAAGCTATAAAGAGTTTTCTACTGACATGTAGAAACTTACTGAATCTGCTCAGGGTATTTGAGTGAAGAACAAGTTGGGCTCTAATTCTGAAAAGGCCCAGTTGGGGGGGGCAAATGGTCTCTGACCAAAATCAATTTGGCAACATGAGAAATTCATCAGGCGTGATCCCCAATATGCTATTGGGCGCAATCCCCAATGAAGTCATGCTGACAGGGGGCTCTAGCTCAACAATACATTGATACCTGATCCCAAACAGCCAATCACTGACACAAAGTGATCCATTGGGGATCAATCAAGGTGGGGGTGAAACTATATTGGGGATCAAATCTGAGGGACCAGACACCTGAGAGAATTCAGCTAAAAAACTAAAAGTATTACCAGAAGGGGTGGAAACCCCAACAGTGGTCAAGTCAGTGGCCAGGGCCCAGTAAAATTTACACCAATCCAGTCAGACATGTTAGCGTGCTGAGGCGTGTCCACCCACAAGGTCAAACAATGGGAGGCCCTCCAGTTTCTGTAATCTACAGCAACTCAGTGGATCTCCAAAGGTATCAAGCCAGCCATTGCGGCTATAAGGCAAGACCACAAATTTTCTGCTGGAGCGGCCAAACACTGACTCAACACCCAAATCTTGATTGACATGGCAGTACAATTTAAGGCATCCTGAGTTCAAACCAAAGATGCCCTGGAATGGATGAAAATCCCCGTGGACTACAAGGTGATAGAGGCCGCAATACGCGAAGATTTAAAAACTGTCAGACACAAAAGCCTGGATGGAGGCTGGCATCAACCTATTAAATGTGATGGAATACAATAAGGTGGGTATTACAGCACAATACGCCCAAGCCGTCAGGAGCTTGGGCCTCAACCCAACAGACTTAGCCAAGTATGCGAGATTATTCCCAAACGCATCTACGGCCCTCAAATGATCCTGACACTCCAATCTAGTGGACATGGCACTGGAATGGTATAACATTACTTTCTCCCCAGAGGAGGCACTACCATGGATCATGGCCAGGTTCAAGGCAACTGAGGCCTTACACTGGTCATACACCCAAATTCCACCAGCCACCGCATCAGACCTGATGAAAGCGGGCTGGACAAAGGAAAAGGCGGTGGAATGGGGACCCTTTCAGGATTGGTTGCTGGAAGAGGCCATCAACTGGTCTGCCAATGGATTTGCACTGATAGAGATGAAATACTGGTTCCAAGTGGGGGCCAGTATGGACTTAGTGCGTGAATGGGCAGAGCTGGGGGTGACTAAACCAATTCATGAAACTCTTAGAGGCCGACCATTCCTGATTGAAAAGTGGGAAATCTGGCGCAATGCTGCAACAATTGCCAAAGCTGCAGACTGGGACGCAGCGGGGTTCACCCCCCAATCAGCCCAACTGTGGATGGAACACAAGATTTCACCACAGGTGGCAACAGTGATGAAAGGGGTCATGATCCCAGACTTGGGCCAAGAATGGCTCAAAGTGGGGATCCGCATCAAAACTATCTGGGATTGGAAGCAATCCTTCCTGAAACCGATGCTAGCAGCCCCATACACCGCTGAAGGCTTCACCCCCTTGGAAGCGTTCCAATGGAGTGAAGCGGGTGTTCCAACAGACATGACATGGGTATTTATAAATGGGAGCTGGATTAGTGTTACAGTAAGGGCTGGTGCTAGCATAGCTCGATTATGTTAGAGGTCCTTCAACAATACCTCCACCCAACATGAAGCCTGGAATCCACCCTTAAGTGGTACTGACTGGGGTTCTTGCTGTCAGATGCCCTAGAGTGGCAGAGCCTAGAGATCAGAACGCAGATGGCTAGAAGTATCAACTGCTGTGGTATCAGCATTCACCAGATCAAAGCATTTCTCACCTGGGTATTCAGCCTTGATAAATCAGTAAGTTGAATTTTGAAGGGAAAGACCCCCGCAAAGTACCCAAACCAAGCGCGAAAACCAATTTTTACAGCACCGCGGCAGTGCATACCAAAGACAACACCTGGAATGGAGCAGGGAGCCACATCAAATACATCCATCAGTTGATCAGCGGGGGCTTTACAGATGGCAGGCACCAAAATCATACCTAAAAGACGCTATTCAAATCCATCTGCAACTAATGGAGGAGGAAGAATGGTCTGACCTGATATTGTCAAGTTATCAGGAACTCACCAAAGTCCTATCTGGAGGGGACTTTGATCACCACTGGGTACCTGAATGGGGCTATATAGATATAGCGATCCCAGGCGAGTTGGACCACTAAAAACTCCTCAAAATTGGCATTAAATACAAAGGAATTTATCTGCAAATGGAGCTGACCAGATACGCCAACAAACTGCAAGGTGGATAACCTCCCAAAATCTCCCCACTGATTGCAAACAGGAGTGGGTGCACAAAGTGATCTGGACCAGATTGTTGTACTATGGGGAAGTACGAGAATTCTGGCAAGCCAGCGGCAACTACATCGCAAAGTGCCTCCGCCCTCAGACAGTGGAAGCGCTGTACAAACTTGCACCCTAGATGAAACCAAACAAAATTACTCTACCCAGATTCATCAACCTGCCCAGCCTCGATAGGGTAGTATATGTCAAACAGATGGATGCCAAACAAGTGTGCTGGTTCTGCTACCAGACCGTCCACACAATGGTTCAATGCCACCATTGTAAAGGTAAAACTACATGGTAGTACAAATATTACCACGTTGGGGGAATTACCAAGGTGGGTACCAAGACTTTCCTCCGCCAGAAAGCCAGAGAATGGATCCCGCACAACTTAATGGAGGTAGCGGATATGAAATACCAGCAACAAGAGTTGGACTTAGCATATAGAGAAGCGTGGGAACAGGAAATGGCAAAGTGACCTGGAGCGGATGACAAACCATTTATAAATCTGAACCCTGAATCTTATGTAATGGATGAGGGAACTGACCCTGGACCAACAGAGAAACGTCCAACCCAAGCGGAATGGATGGTCTGGGAGGAGGAAAGATGGTAGAAGGTGAGCCCAAAGAAGTCCCCAAGCAAGGGTGGATGCAGGATCCCAGCAAGTTGGAATCAAAACCTGACAAGATGAAAGGGAATGCAAAATTAAATTGGAAGTCATCAGCAAATAAACCTGAGGCAACCGGTGAAAAATTAGCAGGAGTGACAAAATTGACAAAATCGGCTGGGCAATCACCAACTAAAAAATTGAGTTCTGCCAGTAAATCAAATGAAGGGGTGCAAATCCAGCCGATGGATGAGGGAGAATCTGCCAGTCCATCAGCAGGGAACAAGGGGCACCCAGACCCAATAATAAAACTATCCCCATTAACCATCGACAGGGAGATGGGGATGGCAACCAAATTCCCAGTACACAGGATGCCTGGGAATATAATCCCAGTCCCAACCAACTGACCTCAAAAACTAAATATTGCACCCCACCAACCATCGACACCACCACCACCAACCAACCAGACCTCAGTATGGGACTCAATCCACAGCCCAGACAACGCTAAACCTCATACCCGTGGGTCAGGCAGCCAGAAATGAGGTTTACAACTACAAATGCTTGGGGGATGGAGAGCATACAAATGAGGAGGAGGAAAATGCACCATTTAAAAACTAATAATCATATTGACCTAATTTTTATTTCAGAAACACAAGCTGGTAACCAAAATGAAATGGTGCCAAGCTCAAGCCATGATGTGAAAAACCACCCGTGGTCCTGCCAAATAGGCTACCAAGCTCTATGGATAGACCACGTGGTGATAGTTGCAATGGACAAGAAAATAGACCTGGAATTTGTGGAAGAAACTCACACCAGTAGGATCTTGATAGCGATGGTTACAAACAGAGACACTGGCAGTAGCAATCAAGTGGTAGCAGTCTACGCCCCACTGAAGCTCCACAAAAACTGTATTATTATGGGAATTCTTAGTGGAAGTGCCTTCCAAAGCAACAACCGTAATAGCAGGAGACCTGAACTGTTAGACAAATGTGAGCCAAAACATACCCAATGAGAAAATGTCCCAACAGTAAAGCTGATGTGATGCTCAATTACCTAGTCAAATCAGGGATGTACCTAACAATTGACGGAGAGGATGACGACCTGGCCAATCTAATGTGGTAGTCATATGACGCCGCCAGATCCCCACTGTCAGGATCACATTTAGATTACATCCTCGTATCATTGGACCTTAGGCCAATGACGTCCAGCAACGAGGTTAGCATAAATGCTGAAAGCGACCACATGGTCATCTGGGTGGAGATCAACCTTGATGAACCTCTGAGGAACCAGGAGTGGCAACTGGCACCAGCCACACTGAGGAACGGGGATTGGCACTGAATGGTTGACGCGGGACTAAATTGACTGGTAGCGCATCTGAACACCCACCCAGAGTTGGACCCACTAGAATGGTGGACCCAAATCAAAGCAAAAATAAAACATGATAGTATGAAGTTTGAAAAAGTGACCTCCTACAAGCGGACAGCTGCTGTAAAGCAACTGAAGTCTAAATTAGAAAGGCTGAGGCTCACCCGCCAGGACAGCAAAGACTGGTGGAGTGAGTACTGGACAACACATTAAAGTATTGAGCCATAATGATGAAGCAAGACTCAAAGAGATGGACCAATGCAACTTACTGATATCAGAGCCTAGTGGGGATGATGACCAAAGAGGGCCTGAAACACCTCAAGGAAATCTGAACTAAGGCTTGGGTACAGGAAGTGGAGACAGCGTAAGGGGAAGTATCAACAGACCCCAATTTGATTAGGTGTGAGGTCAAGCATTTTTACGGTGATCTTTTCTGACAAATGAGAAATGAGCAAATTGGTGACAAAAACCCTTATTGACCTGGCCAAGCTGGCACTGGGGGGCTGTACGCCAGAAGATGTCACCAAGCTATCCACCAAAATCTCTATTGATGAAGTTAAGAGGGCGCTAAAGGAGTTGCCAAGAATGAAAGCACCTGGCCCTGACAATATGTGTGCAGAAATATACAGCATATTCTGAAACTGCATCGTGCCAGAGCTCAAAGCCCTCTTTAACCACTGTTTGCACAATGGCAAACAAATTCTGGGAGGCCATGAGACCCAAATTGTACTTCTGTACAAAAAAGGCCTCAGATGCCAACTTCGAACTGGCGCTTGATTGCACTATTGAATGCTGATTATAAACTGTTCACACACATCCTATCTAACCGTCTGATGGCAACAGCACTGTGCATGCTCCATAGTGCCCAGCACAGATTCATCAAAGGCTGTAGTATATGGGACAGCATTGGTTCAGTCCAGAGCATACTCCAGGATATGAGGGGCATTGAACAGGGGTACCTTATGTTCCTTGACATGGAAAAGGCATATGACTAAGTAGCGTGGTCATTCCTACATGAGGCACTAAAGGCGGTTGGCATCCCCAACACATTTTGAGCATGGATAACGATGCTATACTCAGGCCTGGTAATGAAAGTTATGGTCACAGATGGCGCAACCAACAAAATCCCTGTCAGGCAAGGTCTCCGCCAAGGCGACCCTATGTCACCAATGCTCTTTAATTTTGCAGCCAACATTTTACTGGCGGCAGCAGACACAAAGCTTCAGGGCTTAGTTCACCCTAACCAAATGCCACTGAAAATGCTAGCATAAGCTGATGATACAGTAGTAGGCATAAGCTCACTGACTGACCTTCAGGGCGCCAAGGAACTGTTAAACCTCTATCAGCTCGCATCAAATGCAAAAATCAATTTGGCAAAAACCTCAGTGATGAGGATCGGCAACCTGAGCTTCAGCCCACCAACTGACACAACGCCAATTATGAGCTCCCAGACATTTTAATACCTCAGGATACTCTTCAACAATAAGGGACCAGCAGTACTGGAGACCAAACAAGCTGTATTGTCAAGCTTACTGATCTGAATGACATGCTGGAAAAGTGCCAGACTATGTCTCGAGGAGAAAGTGCAGGCAATAAACATCTTCATCTTCTTGAAGTTGTGGTATGTTGCTCATGTGCTGCCAATGAGCCCAAACTTAGAGAAGAAAATCAGGTCAATGCTCCAAACTTTCATGTGGTTCAAGGCGAAGGTGGCACCAATACCACTGGAAGCCCTGTCAAAACCAAAGATTGAAGGAGGCATGGGCCTCCTGGACTTCAAATCTCACGCCCAGTGCATATGGGGGATGTTGTTTCTGAAGCTAACACAGATGCACATGCGCTGTCTGACCCTAGCATGGGGCATGAACTGGGCAAGAGCTCAAGGCCTCCAAGAGCCAGTATCTCCAAGATCAATATGTGAATGGATGATAAACCACCCACGGGTAACCTCCCAAAAAGGTGCCCCACACTATTGGTGACTATGCAATTGGGCTGTGCGCCAGGGCGGGTGGTCATTGAAGCAATCAGACTGAGAGGCCAACCAAATTCAGAGGGACATCAAAGCACATAATTCTGCAATGATTTCTGCAACAAGTGGGAGGAGCATAACTGAATCGCCAATGAATATGCAACCAAGTCAATCAAAATAAGGTACAAATTGACACTGATAGAATATGGGGATCCACTCCCAAAACCAGGGCGCAATCTTCCCACCCATCCCCAAATTTTAAATGACTGGACTACCAAAGGCCATGACACCAACTACTCAATGAAGGAGTTGATTTTGGGCCTTAACTCCCACTTTGTAATGGCTAAACAGCGTTTGCTAACCTGGCAGCTCCTAAATTGGGCATTCAAATTGGGCAAGCACAGCAGGCCAGATTGCCAGTACAAAGAATGCCCCATATGTGCTGAACCAGAAGCAGACATAGCACACCATTATTATGAATGTGCCATGTTCAAAAAATACTGGTCCACGATTCATTACATCCTATCAGGCAAACATTTGCCACCGGGTATACATCCATTGCAGGACCTTTTTTTACAAAAACCCTGAGAATGGCTCCAATCCAACTATGAGCCTTCATTTATCATCATTGTGTATGGGTAATTCACTATGCACTCAACGCTAAGGTTTTGAGCAATGAGCGCCCCTATCACAGAGGTTTGGTATTTAAGACCATTTTGATTATCTCTAATCAGCTCCATCAGATCTCAAATTCTTGCGCATAATCCCCAGATGTTATAAAGCCACACATTTGGCTTTCCCCACTGGATCACTCATTGCACATGATGAAGCTACTAATCAACTGAGAATTGAATGGCCTGTAAGCCCGCCAATGCTAGTACTGTGGCTAGTGATGGTGATTGCCAATTATCAATGGTTGGAGGTGCTAGATCTCTAGCAGCCCAAAACCTTGGTCTTTTTTACCCTCGGCCAAATCGCCTGTATTCTGCCATCCCCTCTTACTTTCCCTTAAATTTCTATTTTTAATAAAGTATGGAGTTTGAAAAAAATGTGGTCCAGCATTAACTTCAGATTGTGATTTAATTAGATAATTTTGATGGGTGAAGTTCAAATCCTGTTGACTTCTTGAAGACATATAAAAGCCTTCAAATGATATACTTGTGGCCAATTCTGGTTTTTTTTCTATTTTAAGATTAGTAATATGTTTGTTTTTGTCAGTATTATCTCTAATAAAAATAATGTGATGGTCAGGAATGTCCTGTACCATCACACACTAATGGAGTCACCTAGTATCGAGAATAAAAAATTTTCAACAGTAGCCATAGTTATTGTCTGATTTGGAGAATATGTCACTAAATTCTTCCAATAGAGTGTGAACTTTGTCAAGTTTATCTGGGGTCAGTTCATCTGAGATATGGACATTGGGTAAGGTACATACCAGGTTACCCGTTGGCAGGCCATATCCAATGTAGAGCCAATGGAGTGAATTTTTTCAATGTCCTTAACAGGGACTAACAAGCCTCTGCCAATCTCCTGGTGTTTTCTTACAATGAGGTCCTTGCTGGTGAGGTCCCAAAAGAAGAGTAATAGGCCTCTAATAGGCTGGGTCTAGAACACCAGGCAATACCCAAGGCTCCAAGAGACTAAAACCTCTTAATACTTATGAGGTACAACAATCAGTGGTATGCAATTTGAAGGTTGATCTTTGTGTCAACCACTTGTTGTTCACTGGCTTAATCACTACCTCATCTGCAGCATAAAACAAAATACCGTCCATAGCATCCACTGGATCAGGCAATTTTTTTTGTCTTTTATCCTGTAGTGGTACAATGTAAAGGTAAAGCGGAAAACGGGTACTCAACCAGGCAAGAGTATCCATTCTTGCTGGTATCTTTTTTGGATAAAACTAAAGGGACTTCATAATTGAGTAACGAGAGAAAACCTTGTTTTATGTAAATAATTCCCTCATATTCGATCATAAATAGGGTGCCAATGAGCATATCATAGGTGTTGTTGTCCAAGGCTACTCTGAGGGCCAATAAAATAAGCTTCTCAATTCAAATGGGAAGGGAAGAGTATGCTTTAATGGTGCAGGTGTTGTTTGGGCCTGCAGCTCCAAACTCTTGGCTGTACTCCAAGTCAGGCGCCAACTTGATCTTTTTTATCAACTTTGAGGAGATTACATTCACTGGGGAGCCAGTATCCAGGATGTCCATCACCCAGACTTTTTTAATGACCATTTTAACCTTAGTGAGCGTTCAACCAAAGTTAGGTGACAGAGCTAAGACCTCTTTGAGACAGAAGGTGTAGGTTAGTTTGTGAGCAGTCTCAGGGTAACTATCCAGGATGGATTTCATGGTTGACCTTGCTGGAGAGGGCGAATTAAGCTAGATAGGAGCTGATCAGCATCGCTGGCAGTGTTAACAACCTCAGGACACCCTAAAACTTGACTGAGGTATGTATCCTCAGGTATGGTGATCTCATCTACTCCTCCAGCGTTCAAACAATCAGGGACCTCCACTTCTGCAGGTACTCCTAATATGTAGCAACCAACATCATTGTAGCCCCCTCAGACTCATCCCTGGGGGTATTTTCAACAAGAGGTAATGGCATAATTTGAGTAAATGAGTCAGACACATGAGATTCGTCAGCAATAGGACGCCTATCCTTACGCTGACATCTCTTTTCCTCTGCTCCTGCTCCTCAGTGTCAACTTTCTTTTTCCATCACACAGCCTCATAGTGTCCAACCTTATTGCATTATTCACACTGAGGGCGTTCAGGCCACTTGGCTTTTGGTTTTTTGCTCCTCAGGCCCCATAATCTGAAGGGTCTCCTTTTTGTCTTCAATGGCCAGGACTCAAGGCTTGGGCTTTTGATCCTCAATGGCCAGAATGCGAGGTCAGGATACTACTCCACAAAAATCTTTAAGCTTTTGGAAGTCAGCAACATCTAGTAGAGCCTCATTTGTATCATGGACGTTATGGAAATAGCATTTGATGAAAGTAACATGCATCATCAAAGGGGGGTGAGATGCCAACCCAGTCAAGATATCGGCAACAGCGCCAACCAAGGTCAACATATTGAAAGTTAACAATGTCTGCGCTTTAATATAGAGCTGTTCCACAAAAGCAACCACTGAATCTACTCTTCTTATGCTAATGCACATGAACGCTTGCTTATTCATGCTTAAGCTTTGTTTTGAGTCAAACTCATCAATGAGAGCCAACCTAACCTCAGACCAGATATTAAGAGCATCCATATGGGGACCATCACCTTCTGGGCCATGAGACACAAACAAGAGAGGATGTGTTTGATCTTCTGAAAGTCATTCACCCCTTCCATAGCAGCTCCTTAAATATATAAAAATGAAGTGATGCTGCCCTTTCCAGGGATAAACTTTTCCTTAAAAGTTAGTTTAGTTGAACTATAGTCACCCTCAGAGAAGGCATGAACTGAAGGAGCATCTGTCCATGTGGTTTCCAAGAAAAGGTCCAACTGATCAAAGGAGAAAGAGAGTTGATCAAGCTGGTCTTGGATAGCTTCAAGCCTGGTTTTCATGGCGTTGTTGGACTTTTGTGTGGCGGATTCACATAGAGTAATCAGGCTTCCATCCCCTGATCTTGATTTTCAAGTTATTTAACACAACTCTCCAGTGCCTTGACTTTAAAATGGAGTTGTGACACAAGAGAGCTTATGTTTTGTTGGTCACCTTCCACCACCCCCACACAGTTTTAGCTCCTCTTTCATCTGCTTACACCCTTCATCATCACGCGGGTGGGAGCTTTGAAAATGTACGTCACCCTTAATCTGTTCATAGATACGCTCAACCTGCGTCAACTGACTATGTACATTTTTCAACAGAGTGGGCCCTTCAAGTGAGGTTTTGACCCCTTGAGCTTCTTTTTCACATTCATTAATCTGGAGGGCTAGATATTTTGTATTCTTAAGAGAGGCTCTAAGGGATTGCTCCTTTTTCCGTTGAGCAACCTTGATCTCTAGAGCGGTAGTAGCCCTAGAAGGCTCTTGCAACAGACGACGCTCAAGCTCCTCAACATGTGACAAGGCTTGGGATAGTTGCCGCTCCACCACAGCCACATGTTGTTCATCCCCAGATTGAGGGGTGGACGCATGCACCAAAAGGTTGTGGTAGTTTGCTCTTCATGCTTTTCAAGTTCTTTGGAAAACTCAAGTAGAGAGTGGATGCTAGCAGCAGAGGCGTTTAACTCATCATGGAAGATCAACATTGTCTTCTCTACATACTTTAATACACGAGTATCCATGGTGGTGAGCTGCTCATGCAACTGAATAATGAATTTGCGGTTTGCCTTTACATTAGATTTAGCTGCTCCAATATGTTCAGAGGTCAGTTGATACAAATTATCATAAGCTAATATTAGAGCATCATGATTTGCCAGATGTCAATGTAGCTCTTCATTATGGATGGCTAATAGGTGTATCATATGAAACAAGGCAGTATTGGCAAATTTTGCGGACATAGGTAGTCAAATTGGTAAGCTGGCTATAGGTATTAGGAAGGATTTGGGTCTCATAGAGGTATATAAGATGGTCCTCTACAAAAGAACCTCTTTCTCAGGAAGCAATATTGCCAGTGTTTAATATGCCATGTGTTAGGTCTCTCACTACTTCAGTTGCAGGCCAGGGAAGGCGGTGAGACTCTGGTATCAGGATTCATTCAAACTGCTTTACTCCAAATGATAAGGTTGGGGGATATCCATATGGTCATCTTCTGCCCCATATCCATTTTTCACTCAGCTAGTAACACTTCCAGCAGATATGCCCTCCATTTTGTTGGTAGATAAACTTGTGGTATATAGGGTCTCCTCTGTAGTGAGCACCAATTTGTGGGAATCCAGAAAGTTGTAGGCTCACTGGTGCTGATAACATCTAGATTTTTACAAAAAATACTTAAAACTTAAAAGATTACTTTTTTGGAATAAAAGTAAAGTTTTGGTTCCTCAAAGTTTTTATTAGATGTGGGAAAGAAACAAAAATTGAGTCTTCTTGATACTAACGCTCAGTATTAAAACTAACTCAAGTATCAAGGGTTGAAGGGATTTAATATTAACATTTGGAATAGCTTAGTAACATCTGAAGTAGGAAATATGAAATTCATTCTATCAGAGCTTGAGAGATTCAGTTTACTTTGGCAAGATGACTGATGGGAAGTTATTTTTAGGCAGAATGTACCCATATGGTAATAATTTAATATATTTCAACCAATCACCATTAGATAAAATAATTGCACCTTGGGGGACCTCCGCCAAGCCTATAAAAGGGGGTGGTCCCCGCTTAGGTGTTTGAATGGAACTGGACATGGTTGGGGGAGAACCATCTGATGGATGTCCCAGAGTCTGCCATGTGGTTGGAGCAATCTGATTGCCCAATCTAGTGTTAATTGCCTGTGTGGTATTTGAGAACGTGTTACCCAATTTGTGAGGTTCTACCAAGAATCAACCATGGTCTTTTGGCTGATATTGTCTATTTTTGTCTGAAGCATTATTACTATGAGATTGGACTTGTAATTGGCTGGTTATATTTGTTAAATTGGGACTATTATTACCCAAGACATTTTTTTGCTGAAGATAAGACAGTAATTGTCTGAAAAGGCTTCTGGACCATGATTCTGAGGGCTTGGTGCCATTGACTTCATAAGAACCTTTCAGCCCTTTGGGGGTGGTGGCTTCCAATTATTTCAGTGCAAATTTCCTCAATTTGCCATAATAATTTGTAGAGGCAATTGTGGGGACAGGTGGAGAATTTAAAAGGGAGAGCTGTTACTCAATGATCATCTACCACATGGTGAGATCACCCTGTGAGATGAGAGGGACAGCTGACCTCTTTGTACCATTTTTAGTGGGAATGGGAACACCACCCAGTCTAGGCAGAGATGATGCTCCCCCAGACTTACAAGTGTCTCTAACTCTCCAAGGAAAACTACCATTAGGATTAATGAATATATATCTTGTATTTTGCCAACGCCTTCATAGCTTATAAATAAAACCCAGAAAACCTCATAAGGGGATAACCTGCAAGGGCAGCAAAAGGTAAAATTGGATAAATAAATATATAAAATATCTTATATGAAAAAGAAGAGATGATTAGCAGAGAGATTAGTTGGACAAACTCTTCTTTGAGGAAACTTGGGGAAATAGTCCTTGTTTAATTTATTAGGGCTTGAAATTAATTGTGGCCAATAAGATGAAAATATAATTGATTTTAAGTCTATAACTTGAGTATGTGTGAACTTAAGGCTTTGATACAAGCTGAATAATGATATTTTTAGTAATATCAAATTTTGCAAATGAATTTAATCATAGTGTGGAAATAAAATATAATAAACTATCATCATTTAAACTTTAACTGGCAATCTTCAGTGTTGTTGGTGTAGCACCCTAAACCTCATCATACAATTTCTGAGGATGAACCTGGGCTGCTTAGCCTTAACACAGCTGTGATTCATTGTATATTTGAGGTCATGGTGGGTGGCCAACTTGACTCCTTTAATCTCTCTTAATTCCTCCTTATCCCCACAATTTACACCATAATATATGTCATGAGACATAATATATATCTTAACTATAAAAAGCATTGGGTTTTCATTATAATAATTTTATACAGCTTTGGTATAGGTTTTGAAGAAAGATTTATTGAGTATAGGAGCTATTACTAGAAAAAGTATACATATTTTAAGGATAATTTTAGTTGCCTTTTGATAAGATTTGAGAAATATGGATTAAAGTAAAAAATCTTTTTATACAAGTTAATTAATTCAGATATTAAGTATAAAAGATTTTGTAGTATTTATCTTATTAGAATAAGCTTTAGAGTAATATAAATAGTAAAATTAATTATATAAAAATATGTTATACATTAGCTTAAAGAGATATCACATTGAAAGATAAACTAAAGTGTATAAAGTTTACTGCAAGTGAAGCTGCTGGTTGAATGCTATCTATATATATAAAAATGAATGTATGTCTGTCTAACTGTCTGTCTATCCCAAATGCATTCCTATAACATTCATCCAATTGTGATGAAACTTTGGTGAGTTGTTGTGTGCATGCCTGAGAAGGTTTATGAATTTTAAAAAATATTATTTTAATAGTAAAATAAAAAGTTTTTTATGTAACAAGTGAAAATCTTATGTATACTTTGATGGTATTCACTATATTGTTACAGCTGAGCAGTTTGATATTCAGCTGATTTGATAATTTTAAATGGTTTTGTTAAGTGGTTAGTGGTCATTTGGGTATTTAACAAGTTCATCTAAATCAAAACTTTGAATCAAAAGTCCAATTTATTTAAAAATACCTCCTCTAGCATAATTGGCTCAGCACAAATGGCTAAAGGTATCACCTGCCAAGGTATCAGCATTCACCAGATCAAAGCGTTCCAAAACTGGGGGTTCAGTCTTGACAAACCAGTAAGCTGGATTTTGAAGGGAATGAC
>JAKSZP010002308.1:0-16486 GCA_022478985.1 Massospora cicadina | reverse complement strand
TTAAAAAGTTAAGAGCCTTCGTCTGATCTCCTGAATGTAAGGCTGCCTTTAAATAAATTAAAAGCAGCCCTAATTTGAGCGCCAGTTCTACGTTACCCTAATTTTAATTGGCCATCTATTGTTTAATCTTATGCCACCTTGACAGTCATTGGAGCTGTGCTCTCTCAAAGGGATAAGCATGGTGAGATGATCTAGTAGAATCTTGTAGTCATGACCTTACTAAGCTAGAGGAACTATCATTTGTGGAATGTGAATGTTTAGCTATTATTTTTTTCTACAAAAAATATTTCTTAATTATACTATAGAATAAGATAATAAGTCGTCACCAACCATGCCTCCTTACATTGACTATACAATACTAAAGATCCTGAAGGTTGGATAGCCAGATTGCCTTGAAGCTTCAAGCTTATGACTATGAAGTAGTACACCAACTGGTGTCTTATCACCAAAAAGATGATGTACTTTTGCAGTTGCCTAATGTTTCTGTGCTAGCTCATTATGCAGACAAATTTTTTGAGAAAATGAAGATCTGCAAGTAAGTTGACAGGCAATCCACCCTTAGAAGCACCTTGAATTTATTACTGAAGAACACCAAAGTTAGAAGTGGGGTTTCTTAATAGAATTCAAACTTTCAGCTGAAGGCAATTATATCTGCCCTGTACAAACAACCGTTGATCATTATGCATGCTCATTGTAATGTAAACAATAAAGACTTAGGAAAACGCTGAAGTATATGAATAGTGATTTCACTGGGAGTCCATGAGATTTGACATACAGAGATACAGATGAAGTGCCAAGAATGCCAATCTACAAATTTTTTAAGGTTTCCACCACCTATAACTGGTTAAGCCCAACAGACATGGCTTACTATTTTGATTGATGTCATCAGACCCTTTCCTTTCAGCAACTCAAACCATTGATGCATTATTGTAGCCAGCAAACACTTGACTAAGTGGTCAAAGCTAAACCCCTTTGTGATGGAGAAGTCATCGGCTAAATTTATTATTAATCACATCATCCATCGACACAGGTGCCTGCAGGTTATTTTAAAAAACAATGCTACCAAATTTACTTCAAAAATAATGTCAGAGCTAAACAATCTTAAAGGAATTAGAGGCATCTGTACACCTTATATTATTAGAAAACTAATGAAATTTTTCTGGGTCAATAAGATTCTCTGAACAAATTCTACACAAGTTTGCTACCATTTCCTTATCCTGATAGATTCTTTATGTTAGTCTCACCATATTTTCTTACAATATTAGATATCACAGTAATACCAAATTTTCCCCCTTCAACTAATTTATGGTTGACAGCTGACTTTTCCTGTATTGTAAAACATTGTTGAAGATGAGGATGGATCTAGCCTAAAGAATAATCAATAGACTGGGTAAAGCATTAATTGACACATTGTTGACCAGCGATTTTACACAGAAACTATGTCATGGCACCAGTTACTATTTTGTAATTTAATATGAAAGTAAAGTAAAATATTACTAAATAAATCCAATAAATTACTTTACTGAATGAAATGAAATTAACTTTGGACATATTTTATATAACTTTAATAAAATTTGGTATCACATGGTTAACCTGTGACAAGTTAACTTATCATCAGTCAAAAATGTGTTAAGATTCTAACTAAGGCTTATGAGTCTGCTCAACCCAAAAAACTAAACAATAGATGCAGGATGACATGCATCAAGAAGATTTACATAAGTTGAGTGGGATTGAGTATCATACTGTGACGCATATGGGTTTGGTCAAATACACAAAATGTTGATACTCTGGAAATGACTCTACACAACCTGGGAACGTTTTTCCTTTGACGTTTATTTCATTAAAAACTGGCTCAATGTAGTAATTATCAATAGGGTTCACATGAAGTTCCTGTTACCTTATTATGGTAATCAACTTCCTTGAGAGCCTCCTCAGAAAAGACGTTTAGTCAAGGGAGAAGTGTTGTAGAAGAAATTGATTTGACTTTGAACAATTGACTTCAATCATAAATGGTGGGATTGGAATAAACATGATTGCACTAGCTATTAAACTGTAAGACATTTATCCTACCTCATGGGCCGCCCAATCATTCCAGAATTGTCAGTGACCTCAACCTTTAAATCAACTTTTCCCTAAAAATGGGTCCAATTGTTCCATTATACCCATTTTACACATTGTACTCATTATACTAACCAATGATTTTTTTAGGATTATGAGTTAATACAACAGATCCTTTATTGTTTATTGACCAGTTGACCTGAATCCCAAGGGTGTTGGATACTTACCTTGGTTGCTTATCTTAATCAAGAAGACTTGTTGATCCAGATATCAAGTCTGGTGAGGCAAATTCCAAGTAGATATAAGTTTTACTTAAAATTGTGAAAAGGAGAAAGAGTGTAAAGTTTATTAGCTCAAATTCAGCTATATAAGGGTAATTGGGGAGGCGTCGTGGGGAAAATCTAAACAGTCCAAGCTTAGATCTAAAATAAAAGAATCTGGGATTCAGTGGCAGCCCAATTATCTTGGTTGAATTGCTTGTGTTCATCTCATGGTTCAGGTTTGAACCCTGAGGTTGGATAGCTCCAAGGGAGCATGATTCAACCATGTCATTCAGGATTGATCTCTGACTTTAATAATTGTCAACTTCTGTCAGAAATTATCCCTGACAGAAGTTTATCTTTTTGGTCAGATCAGGATTGATTCCCATCATCTGATGCTTTCAAATCTGCCATTGGGGTAGGAATCCTGATAACACTCCCCTCTAGATCTTAGTGCAGGGATAAATGGATGGAGAAAGCAATTATGTATGTGGTTTACAACTGTGTCCTGAACAACCTCTACAAATGAGTGTTCATTGCCCCATCTATATATGAATTGATGAGGCCTGTTCAGTTGGTGCCCAGTTTACAATCACAACCTCCAGGCTGGTGATGATAGAATAGGATGAGATGACTTAGTTGGAAGTTGTGTAGGGGATCATGATTTTATTTAACTGAGGTAAGCCTACCAGGGGACAGACATTACCAAATATACGTAAATCTAAGGAAATAACTGACAAATATAAAATTGGGCTCCCCAGGGTACTCAAGTTACCCCTGTTGCCAGCGGGACTGCCAGGTATGTGGGGTTGGTGCACTACTCTGAGGGGGTTTCCCCTGCTATGGAGCAGGTGTGAAGGAAAGGGTCTGTGTGAAGGAACCAGAGTGGGAACCATGATTCTATGATCGCTTTTTGCCTTGGTCTCATATATTCATAGAGCCAGGCTTGGAAGTGCTCCAGTAAGTGGACATGGAATCTGTTAATAACCCCATGAATGGTTGGGACCGTGCCCTTGAACGCATCTAATGCAATTGTGTGGATTGTCCACATTGCAATGGGTATTATTAGGGAGCGGAGGGTAGATGGGATTGGTGACTCAATCTGGAGCGCGAAGATGCTCTTTGATATCAATAATTCTTGTTCGTTTTGGATCTTAAGCAGGCGTGCGACTTCCTGCCATATGGCTTTGGTTGGGGGGCGTGTTTCTAGGCGGTGATGTAGGGATCCCTCCCCTCCACATACTGCACATGTTTTGTGGAGGGAGTTGGAATGGTCTGTCGTCCTATAGGTCCTTCTCAGACAGCACCAGGCGTTTGCTCTTATCCTCAGCTGTAGGAGTGGGTGATGAGTCATTTTCCACATTGCCTTCTGTGTGGTTAAATCATAGGGAATGTCCAACATATCTAGGTATTCTATCCTAGCTATGCTTGGGGTTGTTGCGAGCATATCTCTCTGGGGGTGGTTTTCTGGGTTTCTTAATTTGAATTGGGGGCTGGGTCGTTCCCTTCCCTGTATAGTACCCATGTTCTCTATGGTCCATCCCATACGGCGGATAGTTTGGAGGATATGTTTGAAATGAGGGGAGGTTCCATGCAGACCCGTTGCAGTAGGGTGCTTGGCAAGGTATGAAAGTAGTCTGGGTGGACTATATGGGTTGGTTAATTTGAGCGCCTGTGTAAAGAAAGTCCTTGCTGCTCTGGACCAATGTTGTTGTGGGAGGTCTGGAGCAAGGACTTCCTTTATCCAGGTACCTAGGATGCGATTGGCATGGCTCTCAAAATCTATTAGTCCCATGCCTCCGCTTGAGCGTGGGCCAAATAGTGTTTCCATCCGTATAGGAGGGTGAGAGCCAGGCCACAGCCAGCCCTGGATAAGCGCGCAGATTGAGGTTATAAAGGTAGGTGAGAAGGAGATCACGTGGGCCTGGTACCACATTATTGGGAGGATGAGTGATTTAGCAACTGTAACTCGTCCTTTTAATCCTGGGGCTCTTCCCTTGAGAAAGGCGACGCGTTTGGATACCCATTGTAATAGGTTACTTTCCATTGTCTCATTAGCATATCCCCCTGATTCTAGCCAGATTCCAAGGTGTTGGACAGGAGTGGTGGTGGGAGGTGTTGCAAAGGGTAAAATGATTGGGTTTTTTCTCATGTGTTGGTATGAGGTTCTGATGTTGTGGCCCAATTGTTTGTGTATTTTCCTAAGAGGATGATTTCTGTCTTTCTTTTGTTAAACAATGCATTGCTCACCTTGGAGTATTCCTCTAGAGTGCATTCCAGCTGTCGGGCATCTTCATTGTTTGCTATACCTGCTATGCAGTCATCCGCAAAGGCCAGTATCTTGAATGTTGGTTGTCCTTGTGTGGTTATCCCCATGAGATGTGAGTCAGTTACTCGGAGGAGTGGTCAAAGCTGAAATTGTATAGCAGTGGGCTGAGGGGATCCCCTTGTTTGAGCCCTCTGTGTGGTTTAATCTTGTTTGTTAAGAATCCAGGGCCGCATACAGCCATGGTTGCAGATTCTTTTAAAAGCATTGCCCATTTTATGAATCTTGGTGGGAGTTTAAAGGCATGTAGACATTCTTTTAGGTATGGCCAGCTAACACGGTCATACGCTTTTTCCTGATCCAAGAAGACCAGGGCACCAGTTGCTTTGGATTGGCAAATGTTTGCAACAGGGTGAATGTTGTTCCAGATTGAACGCCCTGGTATAAACCCAAACTGGTTGGGTGATAGGGCATTAGATGCAATTGTGCCTAATCTAGCTGCTAAAATTTTTGTTAGAATTTTTGTGTCAGTGTTGGAGAGTGCAATTGGGCGCCAGTTGGCCAGGTCCAACTTGTCAACCTTTTTTATTTTATTTTATTTAACTGAAACAAGCTGACCAGGGGGCAGGCATTACCAAAAGAAAGAAAGAAATGGCATGAAACCTGAACAGGGTCAATTTCATCGAAGAAAGTTTTTCCACCTCTGGATTGGGGCTCAAATTTTTTGGTTACGTCATGAGTAAGGTTTTCATGTTATTAGACCTACTAACCGCCAATAGCTTTCTTTGGCTGGCACCCCAACTGATGTGCAAAGGGCGGGAATTGAACCCACAACCTTCAGGTTGGTAGCCATATGCCCTTACTGACTCGCCTTCCACCCCCCAACTTGTCACCCTTTTTATACAAGGTTATAACGTAGGATTCATGGCCTCCTGGTAATAGGCGTGTTTCCAACAAGCTCTAATTAATAGACGCCAATAGGAGGGGGGCGATTTGTTAAAAATATTTTTTAAAAATTTTTAGGGTATCCTATCAGGCCCTGGGCATTTCCTATGTAGTGCACCGCGAATTGTCTCCCAATGCTCCTCCTGTGTAATAAGGGATAGTATATTATAATTTGGTGGTGTACTTTGTATCTCGGCAGTTTGTATAGATTCTTTAATTTTTTGTGAATCTGTTGGCGTTTCATGATATAATTTGGTGTAATAGCAGTTTACTTCCGCCTTGACCTCCTCAGGGTCAGTTGCCACGGTGCCGTTGGTCTTGCAGACCTGTGTGCATGTGGGCTGGTTTCCGCAGGAGTGGAATTGGTGGAAAAAGTATGTTGAACAGGTTTTGCCTTCCTTTATGAACTTACCTTTATTTGATACTTTGATTCTGTGTTGGTGTTTGAAGATGAGATTGTTAAGTTGGGCAGAAATTTCTGCCCATTTGCATCCCCAGTTGGGGCTATAGCCAGATCTTGGAGTATTTATTTCCAGGTGGTCTAGTTCCGCCAAGGTACGCTTTATTGTGGCTGTGTCCGTGGTGTACTTATGTGATGCAATATGTCAGGTTTTGTTGATTAAATCCTTTTTGAAACTTTCCCATGTTCCAATGGGATCTAAAGTGAATGGGGCTGTGAATTCTGGGTTTGTAGCCTTGTTTTTGACCCAGTCAGATATATCAGGCAATTTTATATTTTCCAGGTGAAGCTTTCTCCAAGGTGACACCTGTGTGTGGGATTGGGTTGGCACTAACTGCACCATAAATAATTGGTGGTCAGAAGAATTGATCTTTTTTGTTATAAATTTGGAGATTCTTGAGCAGTGGGATTTCAGGACGAGGATGTGGTCAATGCGACTCATCAATATGAGCGCTCTCCTGCATATGTTGGGCCGCATCATGCGGGGAAGGAGTGGTGAACTGGGGGGAAGAGCATCCTGTAAGCCAAGAGATGCCTTCATTGTGCGGAATTCAATGTGTCCAGGTGGGTATCCCCTGGGATTAGGCCATCAATCTGTATTGGGGTTATCCCAGCAGTTGAAATCGCCTAACATAATGGTATCTGGTGGGAGGGTGAGAGTAGAAATGTTTTCAAAAAATTTGTTTTCTCTCAGTTGCAGTGCACGGTGCACAGATACATGCTATCAAAATTATTTCCTCTTGGCATGTGATTGTTGCTACCAGGACTCAACTGTGCAAGTGTGATGACAAATTTGTAATTTTAAATTTTTTGTTGCTTTGGATGATCACCCCACAGTGAGACGTCCATACTGATTGTGATGGTGCGACCCTGGTTGGCCAGGATCCTTCTTCCCCTTGTAAAAAGTGGGTTTCTTGGATGGCCAAGATATCTACAAGAGGTTTTCTCAGAAATTCCAGCTTTTTGGCTTGGGATGTATGAGCCCTGGCTCCCGCGATGTCTAGCATCCCTATTGACACTGAGGTGCCCGTGGCGCCTCAGGAGCAGTTGGGAGGGCCCTCTGGCCCTATCCCACCGCGGCTCATTTTGGCCATGCTCCACATCTGTACTCCAACTCTTTCACTGCCATTGTTGGTTCCCTTGATCTGACCCAATGATTCAATGGAATTGCAGTTTTTTGTATGTGCATCAACTTTTCCCGCACAGGTCTCATGCTGATTTGATGCAGATTGTTAATTGGATTTTATATTTTTGATGTTCAACTTTGGTGAATTGTGCACCGCATTTTCACCCAAATTGCGGTTGCATTGTTCCTCAATATGTGCATGACTGATGTCACTTTGTGACTCAGTCATTTTACTGTGTAAATTTTTGAACTGGGCATATTGTTCTGATTGGTTGGTTCAGTGAATATCCGAAATATCCTCCCAAATTTGTCTGGGGTTAATGGTGGACTCCGCGTGTGCCGCTGCTTTGGCCACTGCTTGCTTTCAGGCTTTTTGTGTCACTTTACGTTGTTTGCTTGTAACTGGGTCCACGATGCAGTATAGTCCATCTTCACCCCCAGCGGAATGGGTGGTGACTGTCAGTCATTTTGGCGAAGTTTTCATTATCTTTGTCCATTGCTTCCTCACAATAATCATTTTCTATTAAGCCCTCTTTCACAAGGCATGCGTGTTCCTTGTGGCCCAGTGAGCCACAGTGGTTGCAAATGGGCGGTGCACGTTCTGGTGTAACTCAGAATGCGGCTGACTGGCCCCCATCTTTGAAGTGAAATCTTGCTGTGCGGGGAATTCTGGATAAGTCCTCTTCCACTTTTGGGAAGGGATTGATTACGGCAATAGCTTTGCCCATACACAGGTTGGGCATCAGGAAAAATCGCTGTAATTTGAGTTGCTGAATTTCTCCGTAGGCCATGAGACCTTTGTGGAGCTCCTCCTCAAATACCTTAAAAGGAAGGTTGGTGGGGAGCAAGTCAAAAGAGATGAACAAAGTTTTTGCTCTATTCCATCTGGTGCATGCAGTGCACACAATTTTTGCCCTCGGGGAGGGCAATTTCCACACAGACTTTTGCTGTGGCATCAGCTTCATCAGCTGTTTCAAAACTAGTATTGATCCAGCCGCAGCCCATGTTATTGGTGGCTACATACACCACGTGAGGGAAAAGTGAGGGCTGTGCCTCACATGTTTTCTCCCACAGGGTCAGTGACTCATACCCAAGGGAGAGTCTGATCCCATGCTCCACCTTTGATAAGGGTTGGTTGAACCGAATGTAAATATATTGCGCATGCTTTACAGTGAATACCATAAACCCAGACAGTGTCTGAGTTTGCAATTTCTTTGCGGATTGGGTTCCTGGTCCCCCTCCAGGGCGTTTCTTGCCCTTAGTTGCACCGTTAAGTGCACCGCTCGCTGTGACGCTCACCCATGTTGTATTATTTTTATTAATAAAGTCACCCATCTTTCCTATGTGTTATTATCCAAATTTGCTGTTTGATTCAAATTGTATTAACTAAAGTGATTGTTATGATAAAGAAAAAGCTGTAGGGGATCATGCTTTTCATTAAATTAATCAGTTTACTACTGGTTGTGGTGGACAGGATTTCAGCAGCCAGGGACTGAAGTCTTATGATTTCATTTGCAATACTTTGTGTTATAAAATTGCTGGAATTGTTAAGATACTCCTTAAAGGTTTTGCACAGGGTTCAGCCCACTGAGAAATAGGACCAACGATATGATTAACATTGTCCTTAGAACAATGGAATAAACTTATTTAATAAATATGGAGCACTTGCTCCCGCCACACTCTTTTATTTAATATAATAAATACAGCATATTCTTGCTGTTCCGCTTACTCTAAAACTATTAACAACTAACTTTTTCAATTATCTCAACTTTCTTATATTGTAGCGACTTCAGATGATACTGCTTCCATAGCTTAGCAATTCAATTCGCTCTATCTCATTAGTTTCAGCAATTCTTCATTCGTTAACTTCATGATCACCTGATTTGGGGCGATTTCCCAATAACCCAATATCACCTCAGCTTGAGGTGCTTAAATAATCATAACTTTATCAAACTCGGCGGATTCCATCCATTCTGCCATAACGTCTTAAGGCTTATTGTCCAGTCATATCAAAATTGTGACATTACCCCCTTTGACTAGAAAATCAGGCTACTATTGCTTATACACCTGGAGGAACTTGGCGTTCACTCTAGTGATGATCTGACCGCTCACAGGGTCCTTAAAGTATATGCACCCATATCTGTCTTCTCAATAACTTCAAATGGGCCAATCCAGATACTGGCCAACTTGTGATTCTTCCCAAACCCATGTTGATCATGGAATAGAACCATGTCCCATCTTTGAACTGGCTAACCTGCTACGCCGTACCTGATCATCAGCTTGAGTCTTAATCTTATTGGCTAAACTTAATGATTATACTTCAGTTTGCAATTTGATTGAGGTGTCAGCTAGAGTCATCAAATAGTGTTGGGATCCATTCCGCCAGTATCTTCTACACATGAATATAGCAGCGCTGGAAGGGCAGGGTGTCATCCATATAGTAATTGGAAGGGACTCTTCCCTGTGGCGGAATGATAACTGATATTATAGGCGAAAACGGCGGTGGACAAAAGGGAACTCCTATCTGAGGGTTGATCCGCTACTGCTTTATGGAGTATGTTCATTAAGGTCCCATTTACCCGCTCAACTATTCCATTAGACTTAGGGTGGTATGGGGTTGTCAAAACCCTTGGATAGCCATTAGTTCATTAAGCTTTGGGTGGATGTTGGAAGCGAAGTTAGTCCCATTATCAGTAAGGAGGAACTGAGGGCAGCCATGCTGCTGAATAATGTATTCCATTATGCATTTGGCCACTGTGACCGCCCCTAACTCTTGAATCACCCTGGCTTCAACCCACCGGGTTAAGTGGTCAATTACCACCAAAATGTACTTGGACCAGTTAGCTCCCATTGGCAGAGGGACAACAACATCAAGGGAAACTTTATGCCAAGAAAAGTGCAGCTTCACTAACCAGTATGAGGTCTTCTGGCGCATCAGCTTTTCCACTTGGCACTGGCGACAAGAGGAGATAGTATCAAGCACATCGAAGTGCATGCTTTCTCAGTAATACCAAAGGCTGCAATAATTCCAACGTCTTGCGCATGCCACCATGCCCAACTGCCCTATGTGCGCTCATGATAAGGTTAGGACGCGCTGAGGGTCTTGGGAAGTTTACTGTTGAATTGGCGATCTACTTGTACAACTCACCATTCTGCTGAAATTTATTGTCTCACATTTCATTCAACGCCTTAATGACTTGTGGAAGCTCATCATTGTACTTTCCGCTGAGCATCTTGTCATACATAATATTGCTCATAATTGCCATAACTTCAGTAGTTGGTAGCCTCAATAAGCAATCAACATTCTGATATTTTGCTCCTAGTCAGTGAAGGATCTCGAAGTTGTAAGCCTGTTGTTTAATATCCCATCAAGCTAGACGGCCCTCAGGCTCCTTAAGGTTCTGCAACCAGCGTAACAAGGCGTGATCCGTTACAACTTTGAACTTTACATCATGCAAATATACTCTGAATTTCTTGTAAGCATAAATCATTGCTCTGCACTCCCGCTCATTCACAGTATAATTAATTTCATGGCTATTCAGGCTTCAGCTGCAGTACGCCAATGGGTGCTCCTCCCCTTCATCATCTTTTTGGGACAGAAATTCCCCCACATTGGAAAGATATACATCCATCTGTACAATAATTTCTTTTCAAAATTTGGGTAGCATAGCACTGGCGCATTGATCAACGCTGTTTGAAGTGTATCAAATGAGTGTTGACAGTGTTCCATCCATTCAAACGTGGTGTCCTTTTTGATAACCCAAACAGCGTACCTCCAATACAACTAAAGTTAGAAGTAAAGTGGCGATAGTAGCCATCCATCCTTAAAAATACTTGTATATCTCGCTTACTGCTTGGTGTAGTCATTTTCCAAATGGCCTCCACCTTAGCTGGTTGGGGCCGCATCCCTGTTGCATCAACCACAAACCCAAGGTACTCTAACTGATCCTTGAAAAAGTGGCATTTTTGGGGCTCTATCTTGATGTTGGCCTCAGCCAACCTGTGGAATACCTCTTGCAAATGATTAAGGTGCTCAGAAAATGTGCGGGAGAAAACGTTGATATTGTCAAGGTATACAAGAACGCATGACAGATTTAAGTTGCCAAGGATAGTGTCCATTGACCGTTGGAATGTAGCTGGGGCATTACACAGTCCTTGTGGCATACGCGTTGGTTGAAAAAGCCATTTTGATGTAATCATGTCACATTTCTCCTTCTCTGCCATAGCTAACTCGATCTGCCAATAGCCAGATATCAAATCCATTGTGGAGAAGTAACGAGCTCCTCCCAACCAGTCCAACGCATCATCAATTTGTGGCAAGGGGTATGAGTCCTTTTTTGAAATGCAGTTGAGCTTGCGGTAGTCTATTACTACCTGGTTGGTGCCATCCTTCTTTTTGACAATTAGGACAGGGAAAGCCCACGGGCTCTTTAATGGTTCAATAATTCCTTTCACCAACAGTTTATCAATTTCTGCTGTGATAACTTCTTCCGCTGCTTTAGATCATCAGATTGGCTGAGATCTGATGGGGGATAATCCCAGTCCACTCAATGGATCACTCCTCATGTGCACCCTAAATCATGATCATTAAGGGAAAGGATCTGTTTATATTTTTGAAATAAGGCTTCCTCTTAATATTTCTGGTCTTCCATTAACCCCATTTATTCTCATGTGGTACAACCGCCATTACGCCAAGCTGTGATTTTATGGGTAGACCAAATTCATTTAATGAACCAAACTCATGAACTTGGAGGACCTCTTCAACTGGAATGAAATGTAGATATGCTACTTTTTGGTGTTGGCGGATTTGCATTGGTTTATCCTGAAGATTTGCTACCAAAACTTTAATCTCCTCATGCCCCAGAAGTATAATGCCTGGGGCCACGTGGGGCTTGAACCAGGATTGCTGATAGGGCCCAATGACCTCCCCATATAGCCCAGCAGGCATTTCCACCTCTAACTCGTTGTTTATGATTACTTGGTGTCCAGAGGGAATAGATATAGGGCCAGCAGCTCTAAGCGGTAGTCCTTGATAATCATAAATTTGATGGGGAAGGGCCCAGGTCTTTCTCTTTAGAAGATGATAGCAAACTGAAACCACCCCATCACCATATGCAAGGTTAATGTGACTCATTTGTACCAGATCCTTTGGCATTCTTCTGGAAGTGAAGTAGATTGGGATCCGCTGCCCCAGAATTTCAAATGTCTCTGCATCATATCAACAACCCCAAAATTGGCGCATAAAAGAAGTTCTGATTGACAGGTCATAGTTATTGTTTGGTAACACTATAGCTGGGGCTACAATGACAATTGACCCTGACCACAAGGGTAGCGTGCTGTACGCTCCTTCAGAGACCATAATTTTCGCGCCTGCAGTCCCATACACCATATGATGCTCCACGTTAGGCTTTAATGTCAATTTTGGCACCAACTTTGCGGACACTATGTTGATCGGGCTCCCATATTGATTATCGCATGAACTTGGGTTTTTGCTATGACAGTGTCACAGTAAGTACACTCAGAGTAAGATGCATTCTGGTTGTTTAAACATGATATTTAACGGATCTCTTTTTCCAAGGAAGCTCATGTTACCCTCCCCAACTTTAGGGTATATTTTAACAATAGTGTCCACAGGGAGGGCCGCGTTTACCTCTTTTAAGAGAAACGCATCAGCTAATAGATCTGGTTCATCTGTAGAAAGATGATCAAACATTTGACAAGCATAAGGCTTTGGTTGCTTCTGGGAGCCTGCTTCTTCCATATCCCTGATTTGTCTCAAGTCAGCACATTCACTCCTCCAACCAGCTGCTGATCTAGAAAGGCGTCATTGTATGGAGAAACTTACACTGAATGTATAGGGATAGGTTCAGGTGGGACGTTTTGAGGCAGAATAGCGGAGGTAGAGAGTCCCATCTCTAATCCGCTCTGACTTTTCCCTGATTGTACTGCTTCCACGGTGGGTACTGGACCCAATGATTGAGACAACTTCTAGCCAGGTGCTCAGAGCGACCACACAAAAAGCAATTGACCCTATAAGACCTGCATCCTTGATCATTGTAATATGGGCCACCCCAAAAGTTGGGCTGCATTCAGTGTAAACAGGCCCCTCCTGATAGGTGACTGTTGATTGCAACTCAGTTTAAAGTGAGGCTTATAGTGATAATAAGGCCAGATGAGGCCAACCAGACGCTGCACAGGGAGTAATAATTCCTTCAAATAAGCTAGGCTAGCACTGGAGGCGATAGGTTAATGCTCTATATTGGCTGGAGGGAAGGTAGCAGATATATGGCATAAAATATGAACAAGTTTAAGCAAGGGTATGTCAACCTCTAAATATGGAACCATGTGCAAGTCCTGGGGAACGTCCTCTGGGCGTCAATCGGGCCATTTTCCCATTCCTGAGCAAGAAAGCACTGAAGAGGATGCCTGTACCCCTCATTACACAGGGCAATCTCGCTCATGTGGTAGATGAGCGCTAAGTAACAGCCCTCTCACTTTGGATCCCACTTCCAGTACCCACACGCTCCTCAGCAGAACTGCTATGAGGAATCAGCGAAATCTGCACTAAGATCATCAAAATGAAATTAATTGTAACCAATTCAAGTGTCAATCAGCCTATTGCTCAGATTTCAAATGGTCAAAAAGGTATGAAGACCAATCTATCAGCTGGAATACCCAATGGTTACAATTTGGTTAACATTACAATTGGGAAATCTCCCCCCTCCCAAATTTGTTGAGATCACCCCAACGGGCAGGTAACAGCATTGGACACCATTGACAAGGTTTCGAAGCTTTCTGCTAGCAAGTCAGGTGTTGTGCCTGACACAATACTACTGACTGAACAAATGGCCCAGCGACTGAGCATGGGTGGGTTGGACGTCCCAAACCCATTCCCAACCAAATGGGCCCAGCCCTATGTGGGGTGGCCTTGGGGGATTCCAGCTGCTCGTTGGAATAAACGCCATCACACCAACCATCATAAATGTAGTTAAGTCTTGGTTCAGATGATTGAGGTAGAACCAAGAACTCAGCCTGCCACCAAATTCTTTGATGTTGAAACCAGTTAAATTATCTGTTCCCCATTACTGAACAATTTGGCGGTTAGGTCAAACTTGTGGGACCTGATCCTGGCTTGTTTCCCCTCCAAATTGACTACTATTTAATTTGCCGCATTGCACTGAGAAAATTGTTGGTCAATTTTTCTTCCTTAAAAATTTTCCACTAAAAAACCCTCCCCAAAGTTTAGTTTTTGTATGGTAAGAATTAAGCCGCCTTTCCCGCCAATGCTCTCATACCCCTCAGGGTTAAAGGCCATGTTCATCTGGTATATTATTTTGTGCCTGTACAAAATTCTGGCTCACCAGTAGATATTGGTGGAACTCCTTTCCAGTTATATATTTGTCATATCAGCAGCAGTGCCTTGGGCATTCTGGTTTGCCGTTTGGGTGCTCTGGCACCATGGCTGGTGTTATATGGTTGACTGGATCTAATTTGTCAGTTATTATAAACCAAAAATATCCTAAGTATATCCAAACTTGAATTTGTGGCCTAGCAATTTCACTTAATTATATTTGACTATGATGACATAGGCTCAAGGGCTTTTTTGGTTAGGTCAGACTTAAAATTAAGTTTTAATTTAATGACTTGGGCACGTGGGCTTTATTGACCTATGTTGAAATTAGTCTTTGATGTCAGTCAAGTTCTGATCAAATTAATTACTAATTAGTGATATGAATCGCCTTGGTATATGCTGCCAATTGCATGTGAAAGAGAATTGGTTCAGCTATTTGTAGATGCATCTGAAAAGCCATCTTGAGAATGATGATGATGTTTACACCAACCCTGAGGCTGAGCATGATGCCCTGAGTTGAAGTATTTGTAGACGCTCTTACAAACATTTTACGTGTTCCTTTGGACAAGTGCCATTGAAAATGAGACATCATGGGTAAGATGTGGTGAACATTGAACCCAATAAATTACCTTCAAGTTGATACTAATAAAAAACATTCAACTATTACCACCTTTTTATAGTTTAACATATAAGCTTTTTGTGTTTAAAACTTTACTTTGTATTAGTCAAGAATTTACTTGTGATCAGTAAGATCAGGGCAGTTTGCCATTGTCCAAGTAATGACAGGAGAATACAATTTTGAAGTGCTATCACCAAGGAGTTACATCTTAAATTATAGTCACCATCTGATCTATTGTCCTCATACAATAGAATTTTTAAACTCCACCATACCACAAAAAAAGAACCAGCCATAGGAATAACCAAAATTTAACAGTTGGCAGGCCATTCTAATTCATTTGCTGTTCTCCTGACATAATCGACCAACCATTATTCTTAGCCATTTCTGCCTTTCTTGCATATATTGGCGCATCAATGGTCCCTTCTTTTCAACTGAACCAGGTTGTGAAGAAAATTATCTCTGTCCACATTAGTCCGGTCCCACTCAAGACTCCAAACCCATACCCCATAGTTGCCGCGGCTATTCTGCCCATGTCAGTAGAATCTAACATCCTGACTTTCAACGAGTTTACTCCCCACCAAAGCCTAGTGGTTTCCCCTGACCCAACTACCATCTCTTCATTATCACTGGATTCATCCACAACTACCAATAAAGAGAACTCCGCTTACTTTTTAGTATCCATGAAGATTATTATTGGGTCCCATCATGTCTCCTTTGAGGCTGTGGTGGACACTGGAGCCGCAGGAAATTTTATGAGTGTAGAATTGGCCCAGCAGTTGAAACTCACCATGGATGCAGGTCCTTTGGTGATGGTTGCTTCGTCAGCCTCCCAAACCTCATACCTGGTACTTTGACCAATCACATTTTCAATATGCTAGTTCAGTTTCTGCAACCGCTTTTTGGCTATGCCAAACTTGGTGTTCCCAGTGATCTTAGGAGTGGGATGGTGGCGCCGGCAACATGTCAAAATCCACCTGGAGTCTAACATGCTGTCGTTCAGTAATGATCAACTGGAGGGTGAATTCCCCCTTTTTGACACTCTCAAGAAAGCTCAAGGTTGCAGCTCTATCATGTCCCTCGTCTCCCCTACAGGCATACCATCCAATTTTCCAGAAAGTTTAATGCGCTATTAAAGCATTTTCAATTCTGAAAAGGCGGACCATTTGCCCCCACACTAGATTTGACTGTGGTTTTGCACAACGGTGGAGTTAGTGAATATCAACTGCCCATTGTATCCCCATACAGCTGAGGAGGAGGCTGCGCTCAACACCTGGTTGGATGATATGTTGAGAAAAGGGTTGTTGTTCAAGGAGACCTCGCCAGTCGCATCTCCCATCATCTTCACTAAAAAAGCTGATGGTTCTCTCCGCCCCTGTGTGGACTATGGACACTTAAATAAAA
>JAKSZP010002307.1:0-16556 GCA_022478985.1 Massospora cicadina | reverse complement strand
ATGACCCATGGGTAGACAAAGCTCTTCTTGCCCTTATCACCTGTTAAGTGACTATGGAAATCCTCCTTAGATATTTAAAAAATTAAAGCCCTATCCCTAAAGGCATACCTTTTGAGGTATACCTTCTAGACTCGCGGTAATAGCTAGATTACTCTATGACCATTTTAACCTCACTTTTAAGCAAGGAGATGTTCTTCCTGAATCTAGGGGTTCATTTATGACCCTCAATCATAGAAACTCATACTGTGAGAACCTGGACAATTGACACCCTTTAGCCTTGATTAACACAGATCACAGATTTTTCACAAAGCTTCTGGCCAACCACATAACAGCATGGGTGTCGTCCTACCTGAGCACCACCCAAAAATGTTTTTATTCAAAAAATGCTATGGGATAATACTATGGCCTCCACGAGACTTTTCTTGCTAACTCAAGCTGTGCAAATGGCATCATGACTTCTATGGATATATCAAAGTCTTATGATTTGGTTTCCTGGAAATACATAGATGCCTCCTTAGCCTGCTTCCACCTTCCCTCTATGGAATGACGTTGGATCTACACTCACTATGGCCAACTCTATACCAGAGTATTTGCATTAATGGGATCACAGTGGCAGTTGCTGTTGTACAGAGTCTCTGCTAATGTGATTCTTTGAGACCCATTCTTTTCAATATATTTCTCAATCCTATTGGCCTCCTTATGAAAAAGCTGATGGGGATCATATTACATGGTAAGGCCCTTAACTGCACTATGTCATTTGTGAATTAAATTTCCATCCTTTTTGGATGCCCTGAGGTCACCCCAAGCTGTTGTGATCATAGAGAGGTACAAAGGCGTTAAATGACAAGTTCAAGATCTCCAAAACAATAGTAGTATAGGTTGGCTCTCCCACGTTCCCTCCACCATTTGTTTTAGAGCCAACTCGTGAAACCTTCCATTATTTGGGAGCCTTTCCCAATTTACAAGCAGTCGCACTCAGTGCTAATGAGAACTTAATCTTGGAAGCAGCGAACCCCTGTACTGCCAGCTTTATAAGACGTAATATATACCCCCAGGGTCAAGGCCTGATGAACCACCTGTCCTGCTACTTAAAGTTTGGTTTCTCACGAATTCCTATGCAATCTCATATTAATTCTACGCGCAGCTTAACGTTAACCTCCGCTGTTGGATCTGAGGCTTCAAAAACACACAATGGCACTGTCAACAATAGTCTGACCCCGCAATGAAGGGAGCCTAGGGCTTCTGGATACCCACTTTCATGCCATTGATGTTTACTTGATGCTACTTTGGGCCAGTTGTCTGCTGGGACGCGACTCCAATGCCCCAATAAGTGCCTGCCCTCCGCCAATATTCATCAGAATCTCTGTGTCTTCCTAGAGCATCATTAGCATCTCTAGGAAATTTAAATACTAACCACCCAGTTCATCTCTGAAAACATCTTCCTTTAACTGTCGAATTCAAGCTTTCATTGCCCTGAGATGAGTAGGGGCATGGGTATACCACGCCTTCTCATAAAGAAGGGATGGCTCAGGCCTCAGCCCCCATTGCTATGTGATAGTACACAATGATCAGGTTGTCATAACTCACCTCAACCCCCATAATAAACCTCTAGTCCACCCACGCTTTCTTGAACTACTCCTTCCCTCAGTGAAATTAAATTTGTAGGCTTTATCAGGATGTGTACCACCAAATAAAATCTGTGAAGGTGTCTAATTCCTAATAGAAGTTACTCCATTATCCCTTCAGGATTGGGTACTAACCTGTCCCAACTTTTCAAGACCACAGCTGTCCCCAATATTCAAAGCTTATTGAATCCCATCTCCACTGCTTTTTCACCTGCCCATGTCATCGTGTTCTGGCCCAAGATTTGCGCGCCTCCATGTCCTTCCATGGCCTGGCAACCCTATCAAGATCAATTGTTTGAGAAAACTTACCTAGAATCCACTGTACCCTCTAATTTCTTGCCTATACCACGGCACTATGAACATTTCACGATTTTTTCCTTTGATATGCTTTTGAATTGCAAGTATGGATCTACAGCACATGACTGCCCACTTACAGGTGCACTTTTGATATGACCCTGAAAGTTTTCAACTTCATTGCCACCGCTCCTTCACTCAAATCAACTGTAGCAGGGTTCTGACGCACCAACTCCCACTTTTTTGACGTCTCCTCCCTCCCTTTCCATCGCCTCTAGCTCTTAGGAGCTCAGGAAGAATTAGATAAACATCATCAAATATACACTTGGGTTATGATTATCTAGTATTAAACAATAGACCTCACGTTGAGATTAAGAGTTATTGTTACTGATCCTATATACATTTACACATGATTAAGAACCTGGCTTTCATAGGAGATTAATCTAGCACAGAATAATATTAAATAATCAATATATATTACCATTGAAGTTTGTATGCTGAGGTAACAAGTGCTAAAAACTGAGAAAGAATTATACTAGCTTTGGCTAAAAACTAAATATTCTGTTACTATTATAAACAGAAGAGAAAATATACAAACCAACATAATTTTTTGCTAACTCCTAATTATATGGATTTAAAAGATGTTATATTAGCCTTTTTACATTTTTTTAAATTTATCTATATATGTAAATATACTCTAGGTTATCAAGGTGAGTTATGATATACTAGTCAAGAAGAATTAGTACTTGATGATAAAGTGTTTACATTATCATTCTTTAAAAGATTTTTTTGACTCTTATGGTACCTTATTATTGTATATACTCTGATAAAGATTAGACAAAGCATAGTCTTTAGGTTAATTTAGAGATATAAATCTACAATTCATATAGATCTGTCCTGATTTTTTTGATAGACTTAATAAAAACTATCAAACAAATTACAAAGAGAAATAGAAAACTATATAATATTATCAACTTTTAAATTGTAAAATAGAGTGCATTGTGAAAAAAAGGTAAGATTTTATTTTTAAAGTTTATAAGTATAGGCCTGGTTTGTATGCTAGAGTGACTTTATTATATAAAATTAATAATCTATCCGCTTGAAACCACTTTTGAGCGAATTTTAAATTTATTTAAAAAACCAATTACAATCCAATTCTCTGCAACATTGACTCATTGATGTCCATGGCCCCATCACTTGCGCTCCTGTGTGGGGTAGCGGTAAAACCCCACCCAGTGTTTTCTGTTCAGGGGGAAATGTGTTCAGACTGGTTCATCCAGTCATAACAAATCCTTGGGTCAGTTCATTTCACCCAAGGATCTTGCCATCCACCTTGCATGCTCCCCAGATGGTTCCCCGCTGCCCTCTCATACTCCCCTGCTCTCTCATACTCCCCTGCTCTCACATGCATTTCAGCCTTTAGGTCAAATATGGGAAGTTGTTCCCATATGAAAACAAAGCCATTATCAAAATGGCAAGGCAGTGATGCAACCCACTGGGTTCATCGATTTCCATCCTTATAAAGGATATTTCAATCTAGCTTTTTCATGTGAAGCTGATGCAGAAAATGCAGCAACTGTGCCCCTGGTTTTCCAGGGCACCCCATATCCCACAATGCGCACTCAGTTCCCCACTGACACCACGTTGGTAGGTCAGTGTGGTGGGGTGTCCATTCAAATTTCCCCTGCAGTGCTCCAACAGGAGCTGATGGAAGGTTTAGAAGCCTATGGTGCTGACCCCTTCCTTTAATTTGTGGTCCCCAATGGAGCCACACGCCTCACTGGGCCTCAGGTATTTGACACGGTGAGCCCTAAATTTGCTGACATTGCAGAGCAGCTTCCCCATCACGCCTTCATTGCATCTGCCCCTGACCACCCCGTTCTGGGCCCATGTCAAGGGCGGGTGGACCATCTGTTCATCCTGCTTTTAGTTGGATCACTCAAAGCGTAGCTGCCCCTACCTTGCTGCTTCCACCACATCTTCAAACTTGGCCACTAGTTCCCTGTTCACTGACTTCCCCACAGCCCTCTCAGAATGGGGTGAAATCCTTCCCCCCTCCTCCAAAGCCTGTCATTCACACACCCACAGAAGCCAATCAGGCCCCTCCTAAACCTGGTGCCACCACTGCTCCCATCAATCATGAATCAGCTTGGACAAAGGTTCAATCCAGTGACCCAACCCATTTGCCAGCCTCAACCACCCCTATTGTGTACATGAGGATTTGTATGGGATGAACCTATGAGTCATAATGAATGAAACTGATGAAATGGTAATGTGATTGAAGATCCTGAAGTCATTATGGAAGAATTTATCCCGTTACAAACCCTATTTAGCTCCATCAGCGCTTTTTGCCCCACGGCCAATTGACAATTTGTTATGAACCCAACATCATTTTTCTGTGGCAGCTGTTGCCCAACCTGACATGCATTTCATCCGCAATGCTGTTGCCCACACAGCAATAATGCTTTACAAAGGTCTCCCCCCTCCCATTCTTGCCCCAAAATGACCCCACAGAGAAAAAACGCCATTATTCAGCTTCACAATCACACTGCAGATGCCATTAAGAAAGTGATTTCTGCTTTGCAATACAAACCAAAAGCTACCCGCGCTAGCTCCACTTTATTTTCCCAACTTCTGGTCATCCGCATTCAAGAAGAAAAATTCTTGTCCACTCTCTTAAGTGCAATTTATGCTGAAAAATCTACCCAAACAACCGCTCCTCTGAAAATTTGCCCCACATATTGCTGATAACCCCACGCCCTTGCTCTCTGCCTTGGTCTGCATTCTGTATGACAAATGAGAAACCTGCAGATTTTCCCCTGATTCTCTCAATCCCTTCTGCCATGATGGGTTAAGCTGTTCACCACTGTACCACCTGGTTGGTTGTTTTCTTATTTTAGTGTATCTAGCTGCTCATTTTAGGCTGTAGGTCATGTGTGGTTTGATTCATTTTTGGTGTTTCTATTTCAGTAATATCCATCCCATTGTCAGTGGACTACAGATAAAATTCTGAAAGCTCTTATAAATCTTTTATGCATTATAGTAATCTTGCCAGAGGCTAATAATCCAGTTTTATTATCTCTTTCACCCACCAAAATTACTCCAAGTCGTTCTATTTCTATTAATCAACTGTTTATAAAGGTATTTTATAACACCTTAGAATAAAGGGTTGCATAATGTATAACTACAGATTAGTATATACTGTATTTTTTAGTAATGAGTATTTAACTTTAATTGTATTTCCTTTTTATAAAACCTTAAACTAGTAGCATAGATTAAAAATTATGAATTCCATAGTATACATTATTCAGTGATTTTCTGGTAAAAAACAAGCCTCATGGTAATATAATTAATTAGTAAGATCATAAATATATGTTAATTATTTATATTGGTTAAAAAAATTGTATATCACAAAGTAAGGGATTTTAAAAGTTAACACCCTTATTCAACAAGTTAACTAAGATTTAAATTTCATACTGAGAGGAAGGTAGCCTTACAATTGATAAATGAATTAGAATAAATTGTAAATGTAACAATTTTCTTTACTGTTGTTACTTGAATCACTATAATAGCATCATAAAAAAACAACTCATCAATTCAATATGAATTATTTTTTAGTCTAAAACTTTTATAGTATGGAATGTGAAATTAAGCCTGAAAACATTGTAACATTCCAAATAAACCATAATTCTAGATTTCTTGTATTTCTTGCTAGAACTAAAAAATCTCATTATATTTATGATTTCTTGTATAAATCAATATTACATTTTGCTTTTATATAACCTTTTTTGGATCTACCTTTCTTTTTCATAATTTAAGTAGATAAGTAAGAGTTTAGTACTTTTTTAGTGATGCCTTATATGGATGCCTGATTAGTTGGTCAACATATTCCGCCACTTTAAGTCACATATAAGTTTAATCTATGTTTTAGTGACTTGATTTGTTTACTCTCATTTACATCAATTTATTTAACTGAGGCAAGCTGACCAGGGCACAGGCATTACTGAAAGAAAGAAACGACATGAAACCTGAACAGGGTCAACTCTGTCAAAGAAAGTTTTTCCACCTCCAGATTGGGACTCAAATTTTTCTGGTTACGTCATGTGTAAGGTTTTCGTGTTATTAGACCTACTAACCGCCAATAGCTTCCTTTGGCTAGCACCCTGATCAATGTGCAAAGGGCGGGAATTGAACCCACAACCTTTAGGTTGGTAGCCGTACGCCCTTACCAACTCGCCTTCCACCCCCTCTCATTTACATCATTTGCTACTTAAAAAAATCTTACTTAAGGGGAAAACCTTGAGTTTTTATTGTACCATTTATTCTAATAAGCTTTCTCAATTCCTACAAAGGTCCTAATAAACTTCTCCAGTTTGGATCACTACCTACTCAACAAGCCCTTTTACCATAAGAAACCCCATTGCATTGTTATGAAAGTTTCCAGAAGTTTTTGTGCCATATATTCAGCATAGTGCTCACTATACAAGTATGTTTTTGTTCTAGGGTGCTAGAAATTTCCACATCTTTGTGGCTAATCATTTAATAGTTTAGTTTCTATTGTCATCTACTTTACCAGTTGTTTATAAAGAACAACATGCTTTTCACCAGTTGCCTGGCCCCTTTTAGCATTAATTTCAGTAGATGTAAAGCAAGAGTCATTTAGTTTTAGACCACTACCATGAGAGAAGACATTTAAGATAAAATATTAGCAATAATATTCAAAATAATATCTATAGTGTTGGCTTTGAACTTATAATTTACCATTTGACCACTATAACACAGTAAGATGTAGCGCATAAATCACCATAAGCCACAAAATTACCAGATAACCAAAAATAAAAAAAAATATAGCGGTTAATAAATGTAATAATAAATTTGCAGCATTAACGTCTTAAAATAACATTCTTTTTTAAATTTCTCTAATACTAGTGGGTCCCATCCCAAGAGGGGTCATTCACACGTTTCTAATTTTTATGGACAATGCCAAATAAAGGCTAAATAAAAATTTACAATATGGCATCTTGGCAGCTATCCAAAGATAAAATTTTGGATGGGAAAAGGGGATGGGGCTCTATATCCAGCTCAAACCTTAGTCACGCATCAAAGCAAACAAAAGGAAGTGGGATTTGGTGGTATGGGGAAGTAAAGCAAAGAGTGTACAATAGTCTTCATCAAGATGCATAAGGTGTGAATTACCTCATTGCACTGAGAGAGCTGAAGCTCAGTGTGTAAGAAGTTCAGGTGCACAAGTAAGAGATTTGTTTTGTTAGCATATTTGGAGTAGTTGAGATTATAGAGGGACAGCTTAGTGGTGGTGGCACATGCTTGTACCACTAAAAATATGAGCTCCTCCATTTTTGCCCGAGTTTCCACAGGTAATTTAGACAGAAAAAGGGACAGTAGTCCCGTTAATGAGTTATGTGGCTGCATGGAGAGCTTGGCATAGTTGAAAGTTGGTGGGGGAGGCGGGCATTTCAACTACAAGATGGTAGGGGGTTCAGTATGCTAAGAAGCTTGGCTAAGGTGTTATGCGCGCGGAGGAAAGGTTTTAAAAAGTTGGATTAATTTCAGTTAATCAAATTCGAGATCATAGGGTAAGGTTCATATATATCCTCTGTATCCATTCAAGCTAAGAAAGGGTAGGAAAGAGAATAAATTGGGCCAGTTTGGGAGCTAATTGGCTGGAGGTTGTATTAGATGGCTGTTGAACTTCTGTTAAGGGCAATTTGCTATGGCAGGTGCAGCGATTGGCTCCTATACCTTTTAAAAGAACTTACATTATTTGCTACTTCAGGAGGAGCTGCAGCAGCAGCAGTTGAGGGAGGGGAAGAGAGGATTAATCCCATTTAAAAAATTCTTCCAGAATGTGAAGGGGCCAACACCGGAAGGAGGAGGGGCTGAGGATGCTGTGGAAGCAATAGAAGGGCACTGATGCTTTAAGATTAATAAGCTTTATCTTAAGGGGAAGACGGTATGGCCATTATCAACATGAGCTGAAAATGGTTGGTGTTGCAAATTTTACAATCTGCACATATAGATTTTACTAGTGTGCCAGGACAACAGTATGAAGCGGTTGATCTTTGCTCTTTTGCCTTCACTGGCTACCCTTCACTACAAGCTTGTTCTGCAACTACTAAAACTAAAATAGCCAGCAACTCACCTTTTGTCAATTAAGCACCTCGGGGGGCACCAGGGCCCTATACCCACCTGGTGTGGGTCAGCTCTGTCCCATCATCATCCTCAGAGTTAATCTCCCTTAGTCCCTTGTTGCTGGTACCCAGTTGAGTAAGTCCACGCAGGGTCCTTGTAGCTCCAGATAGTGGAGTAGTGGCGCCAACCACTCCTAAATGCACTCACTTGGCACCTAAGCCTTGGGGATCTTTAGCTTACTCTTCAATGTAAAGCAATACTCAAAGTCTTAAACATAATAAAAATAGGTGAATGAAAACATCTACATTTAGAGGAACTTAGGGTATTTATACTTAGATAATTCATGGCAATTTAATGCTCACCTTTCAGAAATAATTATCAATAATTGCCGGAAACCATTCCCTAAAATAACTCAACATCAGTAACTGGCGACCACTTCTCATTTTATCCTTAACATCAATTTCTGGTAAGTCTTAAAATATATATTCTAAATAGAGAGATTACCCTAGTTATCAGATGCCAGTAATCCTAAAAACCTAGGTGACAAATGGCAACTAAAGTACCGCCTACCAAAGACCTTCATCATAGATTTGTGGCAAATATAATTCCATTTATCCTTGGCATTATTCTATGGTTTCTCCTAGTAAATATCTAATATGAACTACCATCTTATCCTCATCATCAAACACCAGTAAATTTGGTAAACTGAAAAGATATTGGTGATTTGTCCTGATGCTTAGTAAACAAATTACCATCAAATTAGCTCAAATTGATCAAACAAGGAGCTAAAATAGGAACTGAATATTGCTAAAATTATCAAGGTAGTTAAATTAATTGGCAGCCATGGCAGACTAATTGTAACCCTAGTTTTGGAACTAGGGAAGGATCAATATAATTTGGATCCCAACAGTTGTTGGGGCCAAGTGCTTCCAAATGTGGATGGATAGCAAAGTGGGTGTCCTGGTGGAATGGGTAATTGTTAATAACTCCTAAGGCCCTGCAAGGCAACAGGATCCATTAGAACCACAAACTGGAGGATTGTATCAAAGCTGTAAGAAGCCAAGCCCTCCTCAAATTCAAGTCAGAGGCACTTGAGGTAGAGGTGGCTAGCCACTTGGCAAACTGAACCACAAAAGTGGCTTTAGCAGGAAGCTGCATGTGGATAGGAAAATGGTGTGTTTTAAATTTTTTAGGGGGGCTGATCCGCTACTATGGCGTGGGCTTCACAGAAGAAGCTGATGTTGAAGTATTCATTAAAGGGGCGAATCTGAATAAAATAGGTCATATACACCGCCTTTGCCATCTCAATGATGGCAGCGCTTAGATAAAGAATAAATTTTCCTTAATCAATTCCAAAGACAAAGCGCAGAAACTCTGAGGGAGAACTAAGGGTTTGAGAAGCACTTCTGGGAACGCGTCGTAAGATGGTGGGCTAATTCCTGAGGCAGAAAAAAGAGATCAAACGCATTTAAAGGTCTAGCAGATCCAATCTGGTTGCGTTTTGGCTTGGTCCAAAAGACACCAGAATGAAGATCGCCTTATGTGGGGGTAGCAGGCGTCAAATTCCTTGCCATAGGTGAAATATGGCACAACATCAGAGGTTTCTATAAAACTAAATAAACTAAATAAATGATTTGACTACCTAAGTGATCAAAGTAAAAAAGAGAATATTATTTTATATATATATTAATGCTTTTGTAATAAATTACAACAAACCCTTGTAGCTTTACTGGAAGTAGAAATAAGAAAGTCAATGCAATAAATACTTAGCTCTATTTATCAATAAACCATAGTTTACTAATCAGCAACCTATTAAAGTTGCAATCCTAAGATATGTGGGCTAATCTTTATAAGCCATATAAATAATGTTTTAATAGCACTAGTAATCATCTTAGCACAAATGACATTAATAAGGTAGTTTATGAATACTGGAAATTGTAAAGTGGGTCAAAAGAATATAAAATCTACTTTTATAAATAAAAACCAGAGGTATATATAAGTCTGTCTAAACATTTTCATATTCTGAATATAATTCCTTTGCAAGGCAAGTTTCTTGATTATTGAGGGAGCTTTATACTTATTCTAGAATGTTATGATGTCTTTTGTATACAACTAAGGCCCTCCATACATGAATAGACCATTTTAGCTTTATTTGATGATGTTAGCTAATAATTAATATAAGGCTCAATTTTTTATTTAAGCTTGGCTATTCTCTAACTTGGAATGCATCCATACTGGTTTTTATTTACTATTATAAACAGCAAACTTTTAAAGAACTTTTAGAGAGAATGCAGTTCAAAGAAATCTTAAATTATCCTGTTCAACGACAGTATCCATTAAAACAAAGCTAAAAATCCTCTTGATACACGCCAATAGATCTTCAACAGGGCCCAGATTATGGATGCCAAGCTTAAGAACACTTCCGCCAGGTCAATCCTGCTAAAAACTTAGGTATTCTAGTTGTTTTTCATTAAGGATTACATTCAAAATTTGAATGCTTAATTTTCATTTAAAGTTTTTCCAGAGGACTTTGTCACAATGTCCTGTATACTGAAATACTCCTATTATAGTCTCCTCATAGCTAAGTTGCAATATCTTGGGTGACGTTTTTTGTATGGGCGTAAAGATGGATATAAATACAGGGTCACGACCATAATGAGTTAAAATTGAGACATTTATGATCCACTGATAGCTAACCCTGCAAGCCATTGTGGAACAGGAGGTACTCAAGCTTATATTGAAGGGTTAGAGTTGAACATTTTTATATTACCAAACTTAGTATACCATTTGCCCTTATCTGAGAAGAGAGCGTATATAACTGCCCTGTTTTCTGAGAAGTTTTGTGGAATCCAAACCTAAATCATACTAAATTTCTAATATAGTAACACAGAAACAAGGCACCATGGATGGTTCCCAAACCTTTGTGGCAAAGGTGCGTTATAGCCAAAGTTGTGATGATTGCCAAGTTACATAAGATAGAGACAACTTTTCTAGATCCAAAAAGTTTATAAAAACCTATAATCATGAGCTAAGATTTTTGAGCCCTTAATCAAAAGCTTTCCAGACTGCATAAGGGTGTTTTTGGAACTGTATATAAATTTAACGTTTAAAATGGCCTGTAACGTTATATTTCCTCAAAGAGGTATGCTTCTAGGAAACCCAAAAGTTCAATAAATAATTAAAATTTAATAGTTATTTTTATTAAAAGTGAAGTTGACAAACAGAGAAGTTGGTCAGGAAAAATGATTATAACAGAAATTGGGAAGCAATCAGAACCTATCTATCTTGATACTAACAAAACTAGAAAAACAAACCATAAATCTACCATTAGTAGTGCAATAGAATAAGTTTTTATAGACTCAAGTTATTAATTAAAATATTTGAATATGAATTTATTTTAGGTAAGCCAACCAAGTGACAGACTGTTGGGATTTTTGCCCATATTCCCAGCCAGCTATATTACCAGGAATTGCTAGGGGATAATTCCCTAATGTGAATTAATTTAAAATCGGTTGACCTTGATTTCAGATTAATTATGTTTGGGGGATTTTAGGGTATTCAGTTGGTAGATCTGTTGGTGATCAATCTGGCAAATGCTTAAGATCTTGTTGGGCAGAGTTGCTGACGAATTAGGAGCATCTGATAATAATTAACTATCAGGTGTACCAATTGGGATCAGTTGGATTTCATCACTGATTGATTGGGAATGTAAGTAGTAAGTTGTAAGGCGAGTGATGCCGTCTGCAACTAGAAAATAAATCAGTTGGTTTGTGACCTGTCTTAATGGCAAAAAATTCACATTACCTAAGCAGGTCGCTAGCCAAATATGGTTGGTTTACTTGAATTGAGAGGAAAAGTTAGAGACAATTTTTCCAACTCTTTCTATTTTAGGTCTTGAGGATGTCCAATGTGGAATCCTAGCCAGGATGGGGAAGACCATCACTGCTGAGATGAGGATGGGTGATTTAATGGCAATGGCTGCCATTTCATCAAAGAGGTGTCAACCAAGGGTTAGATGGCTGAATCCCCACTATAGATTCCAGAAAATTCACTTGTATATATAACATATTTTTAGTTTTTATCCACTATATAGTTTTAAGTAGAAAAGCTTTATCAGCTTTCAATTGTTATATCCTTTCTCAAGGGATATTATTTCTGTGTGCAATAATTGGGAGACTCTTTTTAGGCAAAGAGTAAAGACCTGAGCGGAGATCCAGAGAAGAAGAGGAAACAAATGGGGGATTGCTGCCAACTGTGTGTCAAACCAGAGAAACTGTCAATGGGAATCTCAGAAAAGTTTAGGTTAGACTGTGTGAGGGAATGAATCCTATTTTGAGACATTGCAATTATTTTGAGCAGAAATAATGGCGAGCATTGGGCCAAGATCAAGAATTCTGTTCAGCTACAGATAATAGTCGTCGTACTAATATCAACTGATAATATCAACAACTATACAACGCGGACAAATTGCACAGTGTCTGAACCTATGCAAGAAATAATTTTATAGGGGTTATTGGCCAATAATAACCAAACACATAAAGTTTACATAGTGTGCTCACTACAGTGGTGTAGTTGAGTAGAAAAGATTATAATATGATGTCCTTTGAAGATGTTTTTAATTCTAGAAATATATTACTAAGGAAAGTAACATTAATGAAGACAGAACGTGAAGTGGATCACGTTCATTGGCATTCACCCAGATCAGAAGTGGAGCTCTGAGTAAAGCAAATTGAAGATACTCAATATTTGGGAAAAGGACTTGCAGCCTAGACATGGAACTGTCTAGTGCTGCAAGAAACCTGTTCTACCTGACATCTACCTGAGAAGAAGAGTATCAACAGGGCCAACTTGGGTTGAAATTAGGGGTTTTCTAGAAATGGTCCTGAGGAATAGCAGGATCAACCCAGGTTGAAATTTAGTCCTCTTTAAATAGTCCTGAGGAGTAAGTGTTTAGATGAGGCATTGGTTAGAATGTGAAGCAATTAATCAGGAGAATTGGATTGCCATACAAATGAAGATATGAAGTCAAAACAGGAAACGTTTGATCCAAGATTGTGGTGAAAATCATTTGACTCAATATCACTCAATCAATGATCAGAAGTTTCTGGAGACGAGTTCATCAATTCAGGAGAAATTAGATGAAGCTAACGAGGCCAGAACGACCTGTTTAATTAAGGATGGCATTAATGACAAAAATCGTTTTCAGGAGGAAAACGATTTAAACAATCAGACAGATAGTTGTCTAATGAGATATGAGGATCCAAGCATCAGTTGACGAAATATGAGATGAAATTAGGACCTGTTGGATGAATAACCAGACTGTAAGGAAGTCCTAATATATTCAATAGTATTGCCAATGTTGGCAGGTGTAGCCTATACATGAAGAAACAGCGCTGCTGTTAGTATATTGAAGAAGGTCAATACTAATCAGAAGTATTGAGCCTAAGAGAAAATGGTAGCAATGTTTCCAGCGGAACTCTGAACCATATAATGGTTATGTCATGAGATTTTGGTTGTCCTAGAAGAGAACCACTGAACCAAATGGCTAGTTAAATATTAAGAGAATAAGATTTTGAACCATGATAACTGGTAGGTCAGAGTTACCTAGGACCCAGTTTGAATGAAGGGGAAAAGAATGACCTCTGAATCTTTTTGTAGGTTGCATCCCCATTGCAAAATAAAAACACAAAGAATATATGAAATATATAAAAATATAAAATATCAATTTTTATGGTCTATGAGTTTGGACCTAGGAAGTGACAAAATTCTCGATGGCTGAACTGAGAAAATTACACGATTTTGGACCCTCAAATAGGTGGAATTATTGACCGGGGTATTTGAGAGTATCAACCTATTGGTTGATTAAGAGCAACTCGCTGATCTGATAGAAGGCCAGCAAGAGATGTTCAAATTGTTTGAAAAGTATCTTGAAGTATTTGCTCAGGATGACCACAATTTGGGATGCGCAAGAGATGTGATCCACAAGGTTGATACTGGGGAAAATTTGCTTACAGGATGAGACCAAGTTTGATGGTAAAAAGTGGCTTAAGTGGTATTGTAAAGATGAAATCAGCAAACTAGTGAAGCATGGGCTTCTAGTTCCGTTGTCAAGTCCCTGGGCGAGTCTAATTCTTTTTTGAAAGAAAAATGGCTCTAATTGGGTAGTATCAATTACTGGAAGGTTAATAATATTATTAAAATAGATTTGTATCCCCTACCAAAAATGAACAATGCTCTAGAACAATTGGGAGAAACGAAGTATTTCTCCACAATATACCTGATTTTGGTATATTGGCAAATCAATTTACAAAGAGAAGACCAAGAAAAATGTACAATAATCACCGTGCAGGAGCTTAATCAACTGACAAGGATGTCCCATAGTCTATGCAATGTGCCTGAGATGTTCCAGAGGGCCATGGATGCAATACTATATAATTTGAAGTTTTCGTGCGTCCTGGTGTACTTGTACGATATAAATGTGTTCATTAGGACATTTACTGACCTTTTTCACCACTTGGAGGAAGTGTAAACAAAGCTATCCGCAGCCAACCTGAAGATTAAGCTGAGGAAGTGCCACTTCTTCAAGAAAAAGTTGGAATAGCTGGTATTCGTGTTCAACTCTATTGGATTGCAGCTGCAAGCCCAGAATATAGAAGCCATAGAATGGATGGCTGTGCCAAAGAGTGTTCAAGATATCCAAGTGCTCCTTGGGATGGTCAGATACTACAGAAGATCTATTTGGGACTTTTCCCAAATAGCTTAGCCTTTATTCCATCTGTTGAAGGATCCAAAAAAAGGAATTGTATGGAATGAAGAAGTGCAGGAATTTTTTAATGAGCTACACCAGTACTTAATAGATTCTACTAATTTAGAAATATCTGAATTTCAATCGAGAGTTTATTATACATATAATGCTTTGTTAACAGCTTTTGGCGCCATACTATGCCAAGTAGATGAACTTGGGGACAAACATCCGGTGGCATATGTGAGATAGACACTCTCAGCCACTGAGAGGAACTACACCATAACTGAACGTGAAAGCCTTACAGTCATATATGCCTGTAAGCAGTTTCGGGTGTTTATCCATGGAACAAACTTTAAAGTGGTGACGGACCACTCTTTGTTTCAATGACTCCATAATCTAAGTTTACCAGAAGGACGACTGGCCAGATGGGCACTTAGGCTAACAGTGCTTATGATTATGAATTGTCTATTGAGTGGGGGTTTCTACCAGAATGCAGATGGCTTATTGTGGTTACCAATGATCCAGATGGTATACCCACAGGCGGATAGTTATTCCAGAGATTGGTTGACAGAGAAATCTGGAATGAGCCCTGAGAAATTCAAGTTGTGCTTCAGAAAGCGATGGAAAACACTGAGACCATGGATAGACAATTTTGTAAGATGATTGTTGTAATTTGGCGGAATCCTGGAGATACGCTATAAGAGGTTTGCACAGGGTTTAGCCCACTGAGCAATAAGACCAACAATATGGTGATAGTGGCCTTTGGTAACAACAAAATAAACGTTTTAATAATAAAAACTATGGTGCATTTGCTCCCACTATAATACTTTATTTAAATCTAAAATCTCCTTTGATCCTCTTCTATCCTCCCTCCCTTCTCTTCCTATTAACCAATGACCCTCCTCTTAATCGCCCATCTCGCTTATATTACGGCGGCTTGGATGATACCTCTCATAGCTTGGCCTATTTGGTTCCACTGACACTCATTTTGGCTGGTTATTCTCGAATTTGCTTTCGCCTTAATTGTAGGCGATTTAAATTATAAGCGTTGAATGTCAATATTACCTTATTTAGAGGAGAGCCATTAATAAATTGTTATATCCAATTAACCCATTAATCCCAATATCGCCTCACTTCAAAGCGCTTGAATTACCATTACCAGTTCAATTCCCAATGATTCCATTCATTTTTCCATATTGACTTAGGGCTTATTGTCCAGTCATATTAGAATTGTGACAATGATTAACAGGAAGTGGTTATTATTCCTGAAGCCTTCAGAAAGAGCAGCTATCATTCAAGCCACTCATAAGGTTGTTGGGCATGGAGACCTGAAAAAACCACCAATAATGTTCATCAGTACTACTACTTGGAGTCAATCAACTACAATGTCGCGGACTATCTAGCTTGTTGCATGGTGTGCCAGCTGCACAAGCCACATAAGAATACAACTCGATACTGACTGGTCCTCCCTGGATTTGCCTGTCATAAAGTGTCTATTGAGGTGATGGGACTGCTGACAATGAGCACAGGGGGAGTCAAGTACATAATAGTTGCTATTGACCATCTGATGATATGGGTTGAGATGAAGGCACTAACGAAAGTAGATGCTACCAGCACTGCTTAGTTTATCCTGGATCAAGTAGTGTATTGACATGGATGCCCACGGGTCCTGCTTAGCAATAATGGGACAAACTTTACATCTCATGTGATCCTATGAATGAATGAGTTAATGGGGATCAGGG
>JAKSZP010002306.1:0-16594 GCA_022478985.1 Massospora cicadina | reverse complement strand
TTTCCACCTTCTCAGTCAGGTGAGCGATGATATCCATTGAGGACGCCCTCGAGGAGGCCTTTCCAAAAGGTTAGTAAAGATTCTGATTTGATGAGGCTCTGAAGATCCCAAAGGCATCGAGTCCCAATGCACCCTAAAAATATCAAAGCATTTTGATTTAATAAAATTTTCAGTGAACTAACCTGTATTTTTCCATTTCCTCTTTGGTGCTCATTTCCAATTTTCCAGCTTTGAGCCACCGCGAACCCTGGCGCCAGTCCAAAGTACTGTAGCGCCAACAGGGGTCAAGCACCCAGTGGCCTACTACTCCTGCAAATTCTCTTCCACAGAATAAGCATGGCCAATATATGATAAGGAGCTAGTGGCAGTGGCGTGGTCACTCACCCACTGGTGATACCTCCTGCAAGGCGCCCAGCACAAAATCACCATTTGGACTGACCATAAGGAATTACTATATTACCGCAGACCCCAGAAGTTGGGGCTCCAGCAAACTTGCACATACCAGGACCTATGTGGGTTTCATTTTAAATATGAATTCATAAAAGGCCTCCTGAATGTGTTGCAGGACATGCTCAGTGGAACCCATCGCTATCACCTAATGGTGGAGAGGACCTGCTAGAGCTTACTGCTGTAGTGCCCCCTCCCAAATCCTCTCCTTGGCTCCTCTGATGGTAGCCTTTGCCGACCTTGCCCCTGATGCCCTGCTCCTCCCTCGCATCCTTGCTGCCCAGACCTGTTGCCCCAAAGGGTTAGAGCTTTACACTGACTTAGAGTCCTTGAGTCAGAAGAGAGCCCCATACACCCTGTGGGAGGGGACCATCTGGTTCCACAATCAGGTTTGGGTCCCCCATCTCTACGCAACTGTGTTATCGAAGAACACCATGTCCCCCAGACCATTGGGCACCCTGGCATCAAGAAGTGCGCTGATCTCATAAAGAGAACTTACAATTGGCCAGGGTCCTCAAAGGACATCCCCACCTGGATCTCCCACTGTGTCACCTGTGCCAGAGCAAAATTGGACCAATCTGGAAAAAAGGGGTTGCTACACCACCTGCAGCAGGCAGAAGGCCCGTGGACCTCAGCCTCAGTAGAATTCATTGTGGAGCTCCCCTTTCTAATGGCTCAGATGCTATCATTGTAGTTGTTGATCGTTTTACCAAGTTTGCCCTCTTCATCCCCTGCCTCTCCTCTATTACTGCGGTGGAGACTGCAAATTTATTTGTCAACCATGTCTTTGCCATGTTTGTTTTCCCCAAAGAGATAGTGAGTGACAGAGGACCCCAGTTCACCGCCCAGTTCTGGGAAGAGTTGCTAACTCTCCTCAGCATCAAGCCCTGCAGATCCACGGCCTACCACCCCCAATCCAATGGGCAGACTGAGAGGGTGAACCAGGTACTGGAGCAGTACCTGCGCTGTTATGCGATGGCCTCACAGGACACTTGGGCCAAGGACCTACCCCTCACACAGTTTGCATACAACAATTCACTCCACTCCTCAACCAACCTCTCCCCCTTTGAGGCCACCCTGGGTTACAACCCCTCCTTCCAAGTTGGTCCGCAGCTCTCCTTAACAGTCCCTGCAGCCGAAGACCATGTGTGTGCACTCTGCAAGACACACAACCTGGTTCATGAACATTTGACAAAGTCCATCGAGAATTAAAAAAAGTTTGCTGACCAGAAGCGCCTACCCGGACATGAGATCAAAGTCAGCTCCCTTGTCATGATGGACACCCACAATCTTCCCTTAAAAGCCCCCACCTGGAAACTTGCAGCCAAACGCTCTGGCCCCTTTGAGGTGGAGAAGGACTTAGGCAATGGAGCCTATCATTTGAAGCTGCCCGCTCACAGGAAGCAGCATAACGTCTTCCACACCTCCCTCCTGACCCCCTTCAAAGGGGAAAGGCCAACATCACCAGAGCCAATCCTCATTGGGGAATCCCAGGAAGTGGAGGTGTAGGCTATCCTGGCTTCCCGGAGGTCCCACAGATCCGTTCAATACCTGGTTGCCTGGAAAGGCTACCCCTCATATGAAAACAGCTGGGTGAGTGCACACGACTGTGCAAATTGCAAGGACCTGATAGAGGAATTCCACAACTCCCACCTGGCAGCCCCCCATCCACCCCAGAAGATTGCAGCCATCCTGGCCATAAAGCTCCCAGAGAGACACAAGTACTATGCCCTGGTCCATGCCCCAGGTGGGGGCCTCCTCCCTGTCAAAAAAAGAAAGGGTAGTGTAAGTCTTGGGGACCAGCCCCTACAACTGGATAGGGAGCAGCATCCCTTTCAGACCAAAAGGGGGCCAAAGGCCCAAGTGGACCCCCTGTCACAGTTGAGTGACCTGGCGCACATGGTTGATGAGTGCTGGGTAACTGCCCTTCCACCTAGAAATATCCAAATCTCTCCCCTCCCCCTCCCCAACCCTGATAAAATTAATAGAGGGGACCTGCCAGGAGATCATGCAGGCCTGGGGCCTTGGGCGGGCCCTTGGGATCCCCCACTTACCAGGGAAAATTTACCAAAATTTTGAAAAAACTGCCAGCGCAAGTATCAGAGCCCGGCCTGCAGATTCTGGGCTAACAGAGCTAGTCCAGACTGGTCAGGTCCAAGAATAAGATCGGAACTCAATTTGGGTTTTGAACCAGGCCACCAGTGACTTGGACCAGTTGCCCCCAACCCTCATAACGGATCTGAGAAGCTCAGATCGCATAGACAACCAAATCAAGAGTTTGGACCAGGTTGCAGACAACTGAGCACCAGGGCCACAGCCTCCCAGGGCGAATTCAGGAAATCTGAACCGCTTGAGCTGCCCAACTCAAATGATCAAGGCCTGGATCAGTACCATCAACCCGGTCTGGCCCCAAAAATTTGGGGAAATCAGCAAAAGTTTTTTTGATTTTTGCCAAAATTTTGGAAACCATCCATCCACTCCCCACCCGCCGGCCAACCAAACCCCATCGCTAATCCCCAACCTCCCAATACTTAAAGCAACTGCTCTGTCAATGGGCAGTTGTCAGTTTATTCTCTATTCTCCTTGCGCTTTGCACCACAATAAAGTCAATTACCCCAAACACCTTGTTGCAGACTCCGCCTGTTATTTTTCTATTCAAAATTCCACCAATCAATCTGGCAAAGTGTGCCACCACCCAAATAATTATCCCGATGATTGCCAAATGGGTTGTCCAGTTGCTAAACCCCACCATGTGGCAGTGGATCATGTTTGCAGTGAACTGCCTCACTCTCAATGATGGAGTTGACTCTCCATCCATTTTTACATATCTGTTAATTGTGAACCTGTCCATTTGCTTCTTTGATGGGCTTTCCAAGAGCGCTCCTCTATCAGAGCAGCCTCAGGGCACCCCCACCCTGAGGCCTGCAAGCTCAGCCCCCAGACCTGGCTCATCTGCTGTTGATCCCACCCACCTAAGGGCCCCAGAGTACCCCAACCAAGGGGAACTTGGCCCCAATGCTTGTCTTGGGCCTGTTTTCCCCTCTGACAGCACCCCTGTTCATGCAGTGGGTTTTTTGCCACCCCTCTCTGGTGCACAGACCCACCTACCTATAATCAAAGGCCAGCAACTGCACACCCTGGAGGAGTTGTCATCCTCCCCACCTCTCCCACCCTTGGGGGTTGCCCCCGCAAGACTCACAGTTGCCCCCATTGCAACCATCTAGTTTGCCTTGGGGGCTTTAGTATATTTATAAACATTTACTTTCCTCATATCCCTACTAGATCCCCCTTCTTCTAGTCACATGGACTGCTGTGCCCTTGGCATTCTGGGCTCTCCACTGGGTGCTTACACACCCTGACTGGGAGCCCAGTCTAATTCTTATCAGCTGTTTCCATGACAGGGGAAAAGTTTCTTATAGTTGACCCTAAGGCTGAAATACATGTTGCTCTGGGGGAGCACCAGGGGGTAACATGGTACTACTTGGGTTTGAGCGAGGTGGGTGTTGAGATCCTTGGGAGGAGCAAATTATCTAAGGGTTTGGTATGACTAGGTGAGTCAGTCCAAGTGTATTTTCCTGTCAGACAGAAAATAGAGGGGGGAGTTTTGCCACTGCCCCACACTGAGGCAGCTGGCAGGGAATCTGAGGATATCAGAGTGAAACTATAGTGGGTGATCAAGGTTTACTTTTTCTGTATAATTTGCTCAGAAAGTTATGCCAAGTGAAAAAAGAGTTTTCTATGCATGGCAGCTTCATAAATATACAAAAAAGTAACAATGTTTCCTTCACCAGGGGTGAACTTTTCCTTAAGGGAGAGGTTGTAAGGGCACTGATCAAGCTCCTTAAGGTAGGATAAAATGCTTGCTAGTTACTTTTCAATAGCAACTATTTTTAGTACAGAGGTGTCTCCTGTAGTGAGCACCATTTTGTAGGAATCCATCCTGTTAGTACACTGATGCTTATGCCACTGGATCCTACAAAGTATTAATAAAATTTTAATAAATGAGTACTACTAAAAAAACTTGGGTTTTATATGTTTTTATTAGTAGTGAGAGGTAGATAGAAAAAAATGATCCCCTCAATATCTGACTGATCTATAACTAAACAGTATACTTTTCACTTTTCTTTCTCGTTGCAAACACTTTTGCAACCCATTCAATTCAAGACTAAATCTAGTTTGATAATCTCATAGAGGGGATTAGTCTGCGCCCATGTCTGGGAGCAGTTGGGCAAGCAAGGCAAGAGGAGCAGGCGGAAGGCCCGCGGCCTCTAACGTTTGAAAACGCCCTGGAGAATCTGGCAGAATAGAAAAAAAAATCTAAAAAAACTGGCGGTCACAATTTCCCTGGAGATACTCGCGTGGCAAGCATGATGCAACCAGTACATCAACACGCCACATTCCCAGCCACTTTTGTTGGTGGAATTCGGAGTCCGTGTGTATCTGGATATCCAAAAAATGGCCCTATAAGAAAAATTTTGTGAAGATGTACACAAAATTTTCCTGACCGCGGTGTACGTTGCACCTCACTCCATGTCACGCGGTTGGCTGGACCTAGGCTTCAAAAGCAAAATAGCAGCAGATGAGGCTGCAGCAGTGCGCATAGTGGTCAACCTCCCCGAAGGGCAATGGGTCGTCGAAACTAAATGCACCAGATGGACAAAATCAAACCAAATTTTCCTCATGTTTGACTTTTTGCCTACTACGGTAAAGCGTGACATTTTGGAGCAGCACCTGAAAGATGGTCTCGCCATATACGGCAAAATACAATCTTTTGAAATGCAACATTTCACACTGATGCCACACCTGTGCACTGGCAAAGCCATCGCAGTTCTGACCCCAACCGAGGAGATCGCGAAGGACCTAACCCAGATCCCGCACTCCACCTTTATTGATATTGCAGGGCACACCACCCACCCATTCCGGGTAACTGTGGACAGCGCGCCCCCCATTTGCACCCACTGTGACACGTTCAGCCATAAGGCGCATGCATGCCCCATCAAAGAGGGTGTCACATTCCAAGAGCACCCCTCGGCGGCCATGGCCAGCGGAGAGGCGCACTATGAACCAACCGCAAGCACCAAGGAGGCTTTCCCATGGTAAGCACAAGGCTGCTACCTATTGGTAAAGCCCATCTCCCTGCAGGAGTGGAAGAAGGCTAAGCAGGCCTATAGGACTGCGGCCAAGGAAGCGGCCAAGGCCACCACCACCATCCTACACTCACAACGCCAGGAGGACATGGAGACCTTCGAGGCAGAAGCAACTCGGGAATCCATCACCCAATCAGATTGGGAGGCCCATGCTGAACGGGCCACTCAATCTGAGGATCTGATGGGAGATTTATTCTCACCCAATCGCTGCACCCAAGCCCCAGTCAAAACTGACTTGGGACCTATCCCAACTGAAAAAAAATTTTTTGCCCCATTTGATAGTGCACCGAACTTATCCACACCGCAAAAAATTCGTCCAACGTCGGGAAAACAAAAAGTGAAGGCCAAAGCCAACGCGACTCTTTCCACAAAAATTAACAAAAACCCTGATAGCATTGCTGCTAATACCCGCGCTGCTGTGAAAGCCCGTGGGGACCTGGAAGAGGCTGTTGGGCCTGGGGGCCCACCCCCTCGCACCTAAGGTGCGATGAGGGAAACCTTCACTCTAGGGATGCTGAATATTGCCGGACTCAAGGCCTCCCCATCCTGGGCTAGGAAACTGAGTTTTTTACAAAACAATTTACCTGTGGATATCCTGGCCATCCAGGAGTCCCACTGTCCACAAGGTTCCGAGGAAGCTTGGAAAACAATGCTCCTACCATCCCTATCCTTTTGGTCAAAGCACTGTGGGGTGTAAATTTGGAAAAACAATTTTTTTCAAATTTACATCTTCAGAAACATTCCTAAATGGCTGAGTGCTCGTTGTCACCTTCTCATGGGCTGATGTTGCACACACAATTGTCAACATTTACACCCCAAATGGTGCACATGAGCGTTGGCAATTTTTCTCGTCAGTCAAATCCCTCCTGCTACCCCCCAATTCTTTCCTAATTGGTGACATGAACTGTTGGCTAACCTCACCAACGGACCGGTGGCCACCCTCACCCCACACCCCACAGGGTCACATAGAACTACGCATTCTAAAAGCCACCCTTGGGTTAATGGATGCGCTGCCGCAACATGCCCCACTGCTCGAAAACATGATGCATCCCCATGTCCACAACGGCCAATTAAGGTCCATGACCCGCATCAACCTTATTCTAGTGCTGGTAAAATTCCAACCCCACATCTCCCACTTCAAAACAATGAAAATGGAATTCTCTGACCACTGACTGGTCTCAATAACATACCACTTACCCGTCACAGTTGCAAAGGCCCCACATTGGTGCAAAATCTGCCCCCCAGAGCTCGCGTCGCCAGGATTTTCCACATGGGTGGAAGAGGCAACTTTGGCAAAATCATTTGTTGCACCATTTTGCGTGGACCCCATTTCCACATAGGCAACTTTCAAAGAAGACACCATCTGCCACTATCGCCATCTCTCATCCAGATGCTCACGAGCCACATTGGTGGTTATATCACGTGTGCTGGCAGAATTGGCCCACTTGGAGTCCAACATTCCAGCCTCAGGATATAGCCCTGCATGGGGCCAGAAGTGGGCGGAGGCAGCCGCCCACCTCAATGCACTTGAAAGGCAACACAAACATCGGGTTTGTGTCCAATACAGGGCCACATGCATCACTAAAGGCGAAAAGTGCACCGCATACTTCTAAAAAAAAATTTTGCACCACGCCAGAGTGTGGCCTGCACACAGGTGCGAAGATCAGATAATTCTATTGTGGACACACCGGCTGAAGTGGCAATTGAAATGCAAAGATATTACTCCGAGTTATACTGAGCCAAACTAATTCAGCTGGCCAAAATGGTGGAATTTCTCAACTGAGCTCATATCTGCACCGTTTTCTGATACCCAGAAATAATGAATTTAATTACTCCAATTGAATTATGGACTACCATTCGTGGTGCGCCAAACCAAAAATGCCCAGGCCCAGATGGCATTCCATATGAGTTCTACAAAAAATATTTTAAATATATATCCCCATTGCTGCTAGCCTCACTCAACCAAAGCCTGTTGGAAATGCGCCTCCTACCAGGAGGACATGAGGCCTTTAAAGTCACACTCAACAAGAAAGGGGATAGGCTAGACTTAGCCAACTAACGCCCCATTTCTCTAACAAACACAGACACCAAAATTTTAACCAAAATCATGGCTAACCGTTTAGGGACTGTAGCATCTGCCACCATCTCCCCAGAACAATTCAGTTTCATCCCCAGAAGGTCACTTTGGGATAATGTGCACTCCATGGCTAATGCATGTCAATCCACAGCCTCTGGGGCACTGGTATTCTTGGACCAACAAAAGGCCTATGATAGACCATCTAGTACTAAAAAAAAGGCCTATGATAGAGTAAACTGGGAATACCTTAGGGCCTGCCTCCAACAATTCCGCCTACCTCCCCGCTTCATTAACTGGGTGATGCTGCTCACGGAATCTGCAACAATAGCAGTGCGTGGCCCAGGTTTCCTAAGAAGTAGTCCATCCTCAAAGGGGCCTGCGACAAGGGGACCCCCTGAGCCCACTCTTATACAACATCAGCCTTGACCCACTACTGCGAAATGTGAATGCCCAACTCACTGGGGTCCATGTGCCAGGCCAAACCCCAGTCAAGATGATGGCATTTGCAGATGATTGCGTGGTGGGGGTGTCTAATAACAAAGATGCATGCGTGCTTGAAGCCCTCATCCAGGAATATTCCCAGGTAAGCAACGCAGCACTGAACGCCTCCAAAACCAAAATCATCCTCCTTGGTCAGTTTCAGAACTGCTGGGCCCCAGCAAGTAGTTCCCAACCCAGCCCATCTGCTCGCCCACGTCCACACCTTACTAACTCAAAACACACCGCTCCACTGGTGCTCCCCTTTGTGCCATGACCTACCATAGGACTGGTACACCATCTGGGCGTGTGGTTGGAGGCAGGTGGATACGCATCAGCAGTAATGGAGTGCCATATACTGGACAACGTGACAAAGCAAATCACCTCTCTCAGAGCCCACCCTACTACCCTCACTGGCAGGGTTGTTCTTGCCAACTCTATGCTCCTATCCAAAGTCTGGTTTGGTGCCTACGCCATCCCCTTCTCCCCAAGCTTCTTCAAATCCCTGTATGCTTTGCTACAAGGTTGGCTTTGGTCAGGCTGCCCTCCACCAGTACAGCTAGAGGTCATGTTTGGCCCTCATCATCATGGTGGCATGGGCCTACTTGACTTCAAAGCCCATGCCACCAAAATCCTGGGCACCTGGATTACAGCTGTCACTGCTCCTACACTCCCATCCCAACACTGGTCCCGCGCAGCCTGCTCCAACTTCTCCTGAGCCTTGGGCCTCAATAATCTATCAAACCCCCACTCCCTGATGAAATACCTCATATCACACACATCGGCCACAGGTCCTCACGGGACCAAAACCCACTATAAATGAATCCTACTCTCCATGCAAAGTGCAGAGTGGAGAATTCTTATTAGTGGATATACAACCCGAAGAGGCTGCCCCTCTCCTCAGTTCACACAAGAGGTACAGGGGCTACCCATCCATGATGGTGTGATCCCCATTTGACCCCAAGTCCTATCCAGGGTGGACTACCTGGACATGATGGATATCCTTTATTCCACTGAGACTCAAAAGACTATCTGGAAATATGCACACCATCCTCTGTTGCAGCCTCAAGTCCACTCCCATATATGGCACTGCCTGAGGTGGGTGTATCATACAGCTGAATGCTCTAATGCTTTATACTCATCCTGTGTCATGTGTAGCCAGTATGGAATGCTGTTTCACCACCTGGAGAAGTGCCCCACCTCTAAATTAATATGGCGCAAAGTCCAATGTCTGCTAGGCCAGGATCAAATATATCCCTTCAGTCTGTCAAGAGATATGTTTGCTTCATCAATGACCTCCCCCTCCCACCCTCCCTCCATGCTCTGGTGGTTGCAATTGCCATGTGGACTATCCACATGATTGTCTTGGATGCCATCGCTGGATCCATCCTCACCCTCCCTGAAGCTGTCCACAGATTCTGGTCTCATTTGGTGGATCACTTTCAAGCATGGATATTTGGATATCTCCCACCGTGTTGCCGACAGCTGGTCTCCTCCTGGTTCCCAGTCTGGTTTATCAAATCAGACCCCTTCCTCCACACATGCTCATTAGTGGCTATATCCCCTACACACATTCCCTCCCCCTTCCCATAAGTGGCATTCCTGCTGGCAACAAGAGATAGCATCACTTCTCTGGGGTGCCTCCCCTGGTACTAAGTTTTGTCTCATCTGAGTCATATTTAGAAGTTTCTATCCTATGGTCAGCCTTCCCCACAATAAATTAAATTAAATATAAAAACAGTATCAAAGGTTGGAGGAAATTTACTAGTAAGTTTGGTACAGCTTGTTATTCTGAATTAGGAAATATGATAAAGCAGCCTATCAAAGCTCAGAACACTCACTTTGCCTGGGCTATATAATGGATAGGGAATTAACAGATGGCATTATATACCTATATAGTAATACTTTAATTAGCTTCAGCTAATCCCTATTAGTAGAAATTATTTTACCTCAGGAGATCCCAACTACACCTATAAAAGAGGCTGGTCCCTGCATAGATGTATGAAGGGACCTGGTGGTGGCTGGGGGAGTTCCATTTGATGGACACCCCAAGGTCTGTGGCATGGTCAGAGAAATCTGACTGTTTGACTTATTAGTTTTTGCCTTAGGATTATCAAAATTATATTACCCTGCTTTTCAGGGATCCACTAAGAATCAACCAAGGTCTTTTGGTTGATGATATTATTAATATTATTAAATTAGTACTAGAATCATTGGAAAATTATAAATGGCTGATATTTCTCCTTTTTAGCTGGTTTCAACCTAAGATATTCTTTCTTTGTAGCTGAGATAGCAAATATCTGATAATTAGCTAGCTCCAAGTTTAGATGAGCTTGGAAATAAAATTAATATCCTATTGAAAGGGTTAATATGAAAATCAAACCTATCTCTTGGAATTTCAATTTTTGATATCTACTTTTGTACATATTTTTTCTAGAAAGAAAATTTAAAGACTTACCTTACATACCTGTTTTCCAGTTTACTGTTCCTTTTGATGTGGTCTGGTGCTTTGCCATTCAATTGAGGCCGTTGCATGAGCTATTGAGTGACAGCAGGGGAGGTACTTGGCTATCCAGCTGTTACTTATCTACTGTAATATATAATTAAACAAACTTCATTGAACCTTAGTTAATTTTTATGGTCACTTCAACAAAAGATTTTAATTAATATATATTAACCAGACATTTACTAATTAGTATATCTAGAATAAATAGTAATAAAATTAATAAAGTTGATCAACTTTGCATAAAGTATTATTAAGTTTTAACTGGTGCTGTTAAGAGCAATATTATCAAATTTTGCTTTCAGAGTTTTACAGGCCAATTTGCATTTATTTTATTTATTCGAGGCAAGCCGACCAGGGGACGGACATTACCGAAATGGAGAAAGAAAGTATCGACATGAAACCTGAGCAGGGTCAACTCTGTCGTAGAAAGTTTTTTTCACCTCCGGATCGGGACTTGGATTTTTCTGGTTACGTCATGGGTAAGGTTTTCGTGTTATTATACCTACTAACCACTAATAGCTTCCTTCGGCTGGCACCCCGATCGATGTGCGAAGGGCGGGAATCGAACCCGCAACCTTCAGGTTGGTAGCCATATGCCCTATCGACTCGACTTCCACCCCCTGCCAATTTGCATTTATTATAAGCCAAATCGTATATTTTTCATTGAACTTTGCATTCATTTCAAGCCAATTTGTATATTTTTCATTGATTTTTGCCTTTATTATAGGTTATTTCGTATATTTTTCATTGTTAATCTTTTCTGGTCGCAAATAGACTTTGATTTTAAATTATACTTAATAAAGTTAATAAAATAATTACAAAGGCTTGTAATGAATGCGAAAATCGATGAAATAATTATAAATTAGCTTTTAATAAATGCGAAAATAAATGTACAAATTATGAATTGACCGGGAAACCCTGTATAGTCACAAATAGTAATAGGACCACTTCTAACAAAAATCATCTAATTGATTTATATTTTTTTAAAATGAACCATGTTAACAAGGATATAGCTATTATATGTTATAGCTAGTATAAAAAGGTAAAAGTTTTTAATCTAGTAGCGAATTATTGACTTTGCAAAGTTAGTATATACTATATATCGACCATCTAGTACTAAAAAAGTATATACTATATATCATTAGTTTAAATAGAAAGTATAACTTTTAAAAATAAGCTCTTTTGTAATATTTATTTAGCAGAACTAACAATGAGCCTAATCCACTAGTACGCAGTTAATTATCTGATCAGCTTCTTTAATGAACTTATTAATGTTTCTGATAAGATTGTCTAGTAAGTTGAAATAATCGGATTTATATTACTTACTTTTACTTTCATTAATCACTTTAATATCGTTTATCTCTTCTAACGTTCTATTTTTATGTTTTTGATGGGTCTTTTCCATGTAATCCTTAAAGCTACTATAGAATATTTCAATTGAGTTCCCAAAAGACCCCATACTCTCTAGAAATGAGTTTATAAATTAAAATTTACCTTCAAACTTTCTTTCTGACAGCGCATGCAAATTTTCTAGATCAGATGATATGTTAGCTAATTTGTCTTCAAGCTGATAATTCATTCCAAAATAGTCCGCCTCGTTTTCGGGTGGGTTATCCATTTGCTTTTTGGAATCTCTCTCAACTCTATTTATACATTTTTATGCTTATGCATCATTTTTATTCGATGTAAAGAAACCGGAAGATTGTTCTACCAACAATGCATCTTTGTGTGTTAATGATGGATTAATTTATATTTATATATATTATAATATATATTCACATTGCACATATAAACTCTAACATCATATGTGGTTTATGTAAATTTTTGCTTAGAACTTGATACTGTATAAGGATATACTGTAATGACTTCAGCTAAAGGTTAATTAAAGATATTACGTTAATTTAGCATATTGGTTTGTTTTAATTTATTATAATTTATCACAATTTGGCATAGATTATATATAATCTAAATATATGTCTTTCGGGAATGGATCATCAACTGAGAATTAAGTTTAAGAACGCCTTTTGTAAATAAACAGCCGATTTTTCAAGTACCTTGATTTATTTCGATTTGATGAATTATTCGAGAATGCACAAACTGATGATGCATTCGTGAGTATTACTTAAATTAGTATTGCTATTGATTTTAAGCTTGGTTCAAAGGTTAATAGTCCATATTTATAAAAAGTAGCAAATGATTTTTTGCATAAGTTTAACATAGATATAAGTTGTATAAACTAAATCATTCAAAGCTAGTACTGACAAAAATCAACTACAATGCTAAATTGTACCATATGATTTATATTTTTATGTGTATGACCCTACGATACCCTAACTTACACAATTTTTAGTTTATATACAAAGGTATATATTTCTATAATTCAGTAAATTAACTTTTAATCCTAATTTATATGACTTTTTGTCCCATCTATCATTTTTATTTAACTGAGGTAAGCCAACCAGGGGACAGACATTACCAAATATATATAAAACTAAGGAAATAACTGACAAATATAAAATTGGGCACCCCAGGGTACTCAAGTTACCCCTGTTGCTAGCGGGACTGCCAGGTATGGGGGTTGGTGCGCTACTCTGAGGGGTTTACCTGCTATAGAGAAGGTGTGAAGGAAAGGGTCTGTGTGGAGGAACCAGAGTGGGAACCATGATTCTATGAGCACTTTTTGCCTTAGTCTCATATATCCATAGAGCCAGGCTTGGAAGTGCTCCAGTAAGTGGACATAGAATCTGTTAATAACCCTATGAATGGTTGGGACTGTGCCCTTGAAAACATTTAATACAATTGTGTAGATTATCCATATTGCAATAGGTATTATTAAGGAATAAAGGGTAGATGGGATTGGTGACTCAATCTGGAGTGCAAAGATACTCTTTGATATCAAGAATTCCTGTTTGTTTTGGATCTTAAGCAGGCATGCGACTTCCTGCCATATAGCTTTGGTTGGGGGGAATGTTTCTAGGTGGTGATATAAGGATCCCTCCCCTCCACATACTGCGCAGGTTGCATAGAGGGAATTGGAGCAGTTTGTCATCCTATAGGTCCTTCTCAGACAGCACCAAGTATTTTTTCTTATCCTCAGCTGTAGGAGTGGGTAGTGAGTCATTTTCCAAATTGCCTTCTGTGTGGTTAAATCATAGGGAATATCCAACATATCTAGGTATTCTATCCTAACTATGTTTGGGGTTGTTGCAAGCATATCTCTCTGGGGGTAGTTTTCTGGGTTTCTTAATTTGAATTGGGGGCTGGGTCATCCCCTTCCCTGTATAATACCTATATTCTCTATGGTCCATCCCATATGGCAGATAGTTCAGAGGATATATTTGAAATGAGGGGAGATTCTATGCAGACCCATTGCAGTAGGGTGCTTGGCAAGGTATGAAAGTAGTCTGAGTGGACTATGTGGGTTGGTTAATTTGAGCACCTGTGCAAAGTTAGTCCTTGCTGCTCTGGACCAATATTATTGTGGGAGGTCTGGAGCATGGACTTCCTTTATCCAGGTACCTAGGATATGATTGGCATGGCTCTTGAATCTATTAGTCCCATGCCTCTGCTTGAGTGTGGTCCAAATAGTGTTTCCATCTGTATAGGAGGGTGAGAGCTGGGCCACAGCCAGCCCTGGATAAGCGCACAGATTGAAGTTATAAAGGTAGGTGAGAAGGCAATCGCATGTGCCTGGTACCATAGTATTGGGAGGATGAGCGAGTTAGCAACTGTAACTCACCCTGTTAATCCTGAGGTTCTTCCCTTGAGGGAGGCGATGCGTTTGGATACCCATTGTAACAGGTTACTTTCCATTGTCTCATTAGCATATCCCCTGATTCTAGCCAAATTCCAAGGTGTCAGACAGGAGTGGTGGTGGGAGGTGATGCAAAGGGTAAAATGATTGGGTTTTTTCTTCATGTGTTGGTATGAGGTTCTGATGTTGTGGCCCAGTTGTTTGTGTATTTGTCTAAGAGGATGATTTCTGTCTTTCTTTTGTTGAGTGATGCATTGCTCACCTTAAAGTATTCCTCTAGAGTGTATTCCAGCTGTCAGGCATCTTCATTGTTTGCTATACCTGCTACGCAGTCATCTGTAAAGGCCAGTATCTTGACTGTTGGTTGTCCTTGTGTGGTTATCCCCATGAGATGTGAGTCAGTTACACGGAGGAGTGGGTCAAAGCTGAAATTGTATAGCAGTGGGCTGAGGGGAACCCCTTGTTTTAGCCCTCTGTGTGGTTTAATCTTGTTTGTTAGGAATCCAAGGCCGCATACAGACATGGTTGCAGATTCTGTCAGGAGCATCGCCCATTTTATGAATCTTGGTGGGAGTTTGAAGGCATGTAGACATTTTTTTAGGTATGGCCAGCTAACACGGTCATATACATTTTCCTGATCCAAGAAGACCAGGGCACCAGTTAATTTAGATTGGCAAATGTTTGCAACAGGGTGAATGTTGTTCCTGATTGAACACCCTGGTATAAACCCGAACTGGTTGGGTGATAGGATGTCAGATGCAATTACGCCTAATCTAGCTGCTAAAATTTTTGTTAGAATCTTTGTGTCAGTGTTGGAAAGTGCAATTGGGCGCCAGTTGGCCAGGTCCAACTTGTCACCCTTTTTATACACGGTTATGATGTAGGATTCATGGCCTCCTGGTAATAGGCATGTTTCCAACAAGCACTGGTTAATAGATGCCAATAGGAGGGGGGCGATTTGTTGAAAATATTTTTTGTAAAATTTGTAGGGTATCCCATCAGGCCCTGGGCATTTCCTACGTGGTGCACCGCGAATTGTCTCCCAAAGCTCCTCCCGTGTAATTAGGGATAGTATGTTGTAATTCGGTGGCATGCTTTGTATCTCAACAGTTTGTATAAATTCTTTAATTTTTTGTGAATCTGTTGGCGTTTTGCAATATAATTCGGTTTAATAGCGGTGTACTTTAACCTTGACCTCCTCAGGGTCAGTTGCCACAATGCCGTTGGTCTTGTGGACCTGTGTACATGTGGGCTGGTTTCCACGGGAGTGGAATTGGAGGAAAAGGTATGTCAAACAGGTTTCGCCTTCTTTATGAACTTACCTTTGTTTGATACTTTGATTATGTTTTGGTGTTTGAAGATGAGATTGTTAAGTTGGGCAGATATTTTTGCCCATTTGTGTCCCCAGTTGGGGCTATAGCCAGATCTCAGAGTATTTATCTCCAGGTGGTCTAGTTCCGCCAAAGTATGCTTGATTGTGGCTGTGTCCGCGGTGTACTTATGTGATGCAATATGTTAGGTTTTGTTGATTAAATCCTTTTTGAAATTTCCCATGTTCCTATAGGATCCAAAGTGAATGGGGCTGTGAATTCTGGGTTTGTAGCATTGTTTTCACCCCAGTCAGATATCTCAGGCAATTTTATATTTTCTGGGTGAAGCTTTCTCCAAGGCGACACCTGTGTGTGGGATTGGGTTGGCGCTAACTGTACCGTAACTAATTGGTGGTCAGAAAAATTGATCTTTTTTGTTGTAAATTTGAAGATTCTTGAGCGGTGGGATTTCAGGATGAGGATGCGGTCAATGTGACTTATTGATATGAGCACTCCCTCACATATGTTGGGCTGCATCATGTGGGGAAGGAGTGGTGAACTGGGGGGAAGAGCATCCTGTAAGCCAAGAGATGCCTTTTTTAGTACTAGATGGTCCCTAGCCAAGAGATGCCTTCATTGTGCGGAATTCAATGTGTCCAGGTGGATTTCCCCTGGGATTAGGCCATCAATCTGTATTGGGTTATCCCAGCAGTTGAAATTGCCTAACATAATGGTATCTGGTGGGAGGGTGTAAGTCTTGGGGAACGTCCTTTGGCTCTCAATCAGGCCATCTTCCCATTACTGAATAAAAAGACACCTAAGAGGATGGCAGTACCCCTCATCACTCAGGGCGACCTCGCTCACATAGTAGATGAG
>JAKSZP010002305.1:0-16665 GCA_022478985.1 Massospora cicadina | reverse complement strand
GGCCCTAAAACGAATGATTTATGTTATAAACAAAAATGGTTTGATTTGCTTGGTTGGAGAGCAAGGGTTCGAGTCCCGCTCTAGCTATGAAATTTTAAGCTCAGGAAAAATATGGCTTCAATCAATTACTTGAATGAAGGCACTTTCAGTGTATTTTACTAAAATGGACGGAAGCATCTGTTTATTGAAGCGTCAAGGCTTGGGCGCACTTCCGCAGAACCTGAATTTCCCCAGCCCACTTTAAATATGTTTTGCAACCAACATTCCTTGTTAATCGACTTTTCTTAAATAAAATACCCTTTTTTTACGTTTTACTTATAGTCCCTTGAGCTAACCTGGTGGCGGACCTCTTTGGGGAGGTCTCCAACTATGTGGGCCACTACTTTCTTTCGCAATTTACCAAAATCCCAGGTGCTACCTTAGATCGCCCAGGTCCCCTCCAGATCGAGGCACCCAAGCTCCCTGACGCCAAGTTACACTTGATTATGGACTCCCCTCTGGGGTCCACTCAAGTTGTTATTTTTCTATCTTACCTGGTCTTATACGTTGCGTTCTACACCCTGGCCTGGGGTACCTTTGGCACAGGCACCGTTTGAGGTGTCTTCTTACCCTTTTTCTTAATGGCTAGTTCCCTAGCAATGTGGGTTTGCATCCCACATCACCTTGCTGGGAACGAGAGAGGTACAGACACTCTCTTGACATCTTTCCGCTGCAACATTTTTGAGTTTCCCCCAAACAAGCAGAGTATGGTGTTCTTTATCTTTATAGGAGACAGAACTACTTGGGAGGTAACAGGTGACCTGATCAGTGCTTCCTACATCCTGAGCAGATATTAGCAACTTAGCCTTCCATTTATCAGAAGCTCCCTCTGCGGCAAACTTAAATCGTTTAAAGAACCTATGGATGTTCCTATTATGGTCAAACGGGGTTATCTTTTTGATATTAATATCTTCCTTTCATTTGCAGTTGTTAGAGCTGCACTGAGGAACAGAACAAGACCCAAAAGCGGATTCTCAATGAGGAGTGGGATTAGTGGAAGTTGGGATATTTGTTGCTTCAGGGCTAACATGACTGTTGGTGGTAGGTGGTACAGTCATTACTGGAGGTATGTGGTGTTCTGACTCATATGAATATCCAGTGCTATTATTGTGAGTGTCATAGCCTTGACCAGCACTGTAATCTCCTACTTAGGATGCTTCTTCTTGATAGTCATCATCCTCCCAGCAAGATGACCAAGAAGGAGTAGAGAATCTTTGTTCTGCATATTGCAGCCGCTGGTTGTTATCATTCAGTTGTTCAGCAAATTCTTTGTTTTGTAGTCCCAAGATTCACATTTGACTAATTGTACTATCAAGTTGGTGCATGACCGCTTTATGTTCTTGAAGGAGTTCATCTTGGTTTTTGAGTAACGCGTTAAGGTAACTTTTATTTTCTCATATGAAGATGATATGAGGTTTTGGGAAGACTCCCCATTGACACGGCTTAGTAAGGCATGGTTGACAACTAGGGTTATGGAGTGTTGGGTGGTTGATCAATGGGCCCCCTGTAGTGAGCACCACTGTTGTAATTTTGAATGGTATCACTAGGATCCGCCAGGATATTTACACAGGTTAAGCCCTCTGAGCAACGGATGGATGATGTGAGGATTGTCAGTCCTTCAGACGCACTTGAAAATATAATAAAAAATAGGAGCAATTGCCCCAATTGGTTAGTTTAATTATTTTTATAAATACAGCATCTTTTGCTGTTCATTCTCGTCTCCCTAAAAAACCTCCTTCTCTTAATCGCCCATTTCACTTATATACATCAGCTTCAGGCGATACTATTTCTCATTGCTTGGGTTATTCTATTTTGCCAATTTTCCTCAAATTTGGCTTGTCATTCTTAATCCGCTGTCGCCCTATTTGTAGGCGATTTACTTCATATTTGTCAAATATCAACATCGCCTTATTGTCTTATATAGAGGCAATCCAATAAACTCATTATATTCTATAAGACCCATTATATCCCAATATCGCCTCATCTCAAGGCACTCAAATATTTGTAACTGTTACTATGTTGGCAGATTCCGCCCAGCTGTCCCAAGATTATCATCCAGTCATATCAAAATTGTGACACCAAGTAACAAAAAAGCTTAACATTTTACCATTAGCAGAGCTCTGAGTTCTATATTTGGAAAGAGAGGGGGTTTGCATAGCCTATTTATGATAGTATGGAAAGCATTATTCTCAAATACTGTGATTATTGATAAAAAGTTGTTTTCAATTTAATAGTGGCTGGAATTATTGCACTAATCAATTCTTCATAGTAATAATATCACCTGAGAGCCCTGTGCTATCCTTCTGCTGTTTTTAAAAAGTCCTTTTTGAAAAATCTGTTTTGACAATTTCATAATTTTTTGACGGGTTAATCCCCATTTTTGACCTTATCTCTTTGACTTTTTGACCAAGTTTAATGCATTTGATAATATTATTTTCAACCAGGGTGGTACCAGATGTCAATTTTTTTTATGAATTGGCCACCTATTAAGCCGCTGTTTGGAAGGGGGATATTGTGGCTTTTCCATTGCATTTCTTGATTTCCCTTATATCTAAACAGATTTGACTGATTTTTACATATAATTCTTTGTATGTTTTTAAACTAAGATAGATTTAGGCTTTGGAGTAGGTTAAGAGGGTGGAGCATGGTAAGTGAAGAGGGTTAGCAGCTACCCATTTCTTATATGGGTATGCAATAGATCCATGAGTTGGGTAAGAGGAAGAGCCTTGAGATTGACCTTTATTAGTTCTAAAAAAGGCAAGGTTCTATACAGCTTGATAGCTTGGTCCTGAAACCTTACAATACCCTTTCCTAAAAATGGGTCCACGCCCCTTCTTAGACCTGTTCCAGAGCGTAATTTTTATGGTAAATTAGCAACTTGAGGGCCACGATGGCAGGGATATTTGGCGAGGAAAGAGAAGGTGCTTTGGGGGTTTGGCACGGAAATCAGCTATCAACTTATGACAGTTGACGCAATTTTTGGATGTAACCTAGCTTTTAATGTATGCGGGGTGCCCTTTCCAAGGCAATAAGTACTGTGCCCCGCGTTTAACTTGTCAGGAGTCCAAGATATGCTCTACCTCAAACTCTTGTGCTCCTCCTATAGTGATAGGCTCAACCTCTGCTGGCTTATTAACATTGAATGTGAAAGGGATGATGCATGAAAGGAGTATTAAATTTTTCCATTATGAGGGAGTTTCACGTGGAAAGATCATCATTCAACACCTGGTAAATAAGGAAATGACCTTCTAGTTTGCAAAAAAACTTACTACAGGGCAATTTGAGGTGCAAATTCATATCAACCATGATCAAATCACCTATTTTGTAGTCCGGGGAAGCATGTCATTTTTGACAGCAAACTGTTTAGTCTCAATAGTTGAATTAGGTAACTGTTGATGGACCTGATGATACATCTATTTGATCTATTAACAGAGTTGTCCGCTTCTAGGATATTGCTATAAGAATGGGGGCGTAATGGTGAATGTAGGATTGTAGATCAAGTAGGCGTACACCGGTGATATCCCTATTGAGGCGTGTTTAGAGTTGTTATAGAAAATTGGGCCAAAGGAAGGCCTTCTTACCCTGTGTCCAAGGGAGGCGGTAGCATAACATTAAAGATACTTCTCTAATTGTCAGACAATTACAAGTTTGATGTATTGAAAAGAGTGGTTCAGAGGTAAGTGATGAAAAAATTGGCCAATTGACCCTGGTCAATTCTTGGTAAAAGCCCTCAAATTGGGGTAACACTTTTAATAATTAGCAAACATTATTATTTTGGCAATCATATTGCACCAAATTGTCAGCCAAATTTGAAAAGTTCATCAGAAGCTCCTCTCCAGGCCACTTCCACTTTAGTACAGCCTACACTGTGGAGACTGGCCCCTTTATTAGGGTTGGAGGAGGTCCAACCAAATGCAAAATTTTTACAGCCCACTGATTGGTGAAATACATCAAAACCCTACTTCATGTAATTATTTTACCTTCTCTTCATCGGCCATCTCATCAAAGTGATGTAAAGCTTCTGATCTCAGATAGGTCAAATATCAATAATCTCTAATTTGGATGTTACTAAACAATCTGAACTTTAAGCCTGGATACTTTAAATGCTAAGTATTGACTTATTAAGAGGGTTCATTTCTTACCTTCCACAGGTACTAATAAACATATAAAAACACCAACTCTCTAGTTTTATTGTGTTTATTTATTTTTACTAATCACAGTGGTTTCATTCATCTATTTGTTGGATTTTAGGTAAAAAAGCACCAGCGAGCATACTCAGCCAAAAATACAACAAGTGGTGCTCACTACAGGGGACCCTATATGCCACCAAAATCCTGTTTTAAAAATGACAACTACCACGGAACCAAGACTAGATGCTTTAAAGCAACAACTAGCAAGTGCTCTGTCTCATCTCAAAGGTTTTGGACAGCACTCTTCCCAAGGCCCTTGTGAGCCCTTCCCTATTATTCTTAAACCTCCGTTAAGAGACAAGTTCACACCTGGTGAGGGCAGTATCTCCTACTTCCCGTATGTTTATGAATCTGAGATGAAAGAAGTGACTGATCATCAAAAAACCAAGTTTATCCTTCCCTGCGAGTCAGATGGCTCAGGAGATCATGGTTCCTCAAATGACCACACTTACCACCTGGCGGAGGTTAAACAAGCGCTAATTGATAAGTTTGGTTCCAAGCAGAGTTTACAGCGGCAAAAACAGGCCTTTATGTGCATTAGCCTGCAAGAGGGAAAATCAATCCCCTCATTTGTTAATCGATTCTATAGCAAAGCTCAACCTCTGTTGTTGAACAAACTGCTTCCTTTAGATGATGCTATTGCTGCTATTGTGCCTAGCTTGGCGTAAGATCCCTCTTTAGCTATGCATATCTACGCAATCAAGCACACCTTCCAAACTGTACGGGATATCAAAGAGGCACTGCTAGCAATGGCTGACTTTCATGAATATAAACTTCTGCAAAGATCTCTAAAGCGGGAATCTCTTATTACCCCCTCAACCTCTTATATCGCTGTATCTCTCTGGAATTCAGCTTCTGCAGAGTTGTAGCGACAAGATACTCCTCCACCATGTGAGGATAGCCATAAAATACTGGCAATTATGGAGCCGCGCTCCCCTCCAGCTTCAGTTCCATAAGCTCAGCCAGTGAAGTCAGTTATTTATTTGCCTTGTTCTTCTCTGTCTGAACGGAATACTAAGGTGGATAAAATATCACATCCATCTAAGCTGCTGCCTCGATCCCCCTCAGCCTCACCTCAGGCTGCCCTTAGTTTAAAGCCTGCAGTCATGGGCAGCTCAAGCCAGTAACTTCTAAGGCAAAAAAGAGCACCACACTTCCAACGCCTCCTCCAAAAGTTGGAGCAGCTATGATACTCTCTTCAAAAGCCAAAAGGGTAGATGAGAGCAAAAAAGCCCTCCCCTGTGAGGAGATTAAGCCTGTTTCTCATCCCCCTATTAGCAACTCGTTGAGGTGCATTGACAATCCCTCTGATGACGAGTTTGAAGGGGGTGGTGAAGATGCAGGCTATTATGTATTGAGAGCCTCAATGGAAGTGCAGGTTTCAGATAGGTTGAGGCCTGAAAGAATTTATATAGCCATGATACCAAGATGAACCTAACTCCAACAGTTGTTAAGGTCTTCAGAGGTGATTGATACCGCTAGTGACGCTGAACAGCTTATTGGGACAGTGATACGATCTACTCAGCAGGTTCATACCCTTCAATCTTTAGAGATAAATACCCTGCAATGGCTCAACGCCTTGCCTTCAATCTCCATGTAAAGGAGGTTTCCGCCCTCCCCTACTTTTGGTAGCACAATAACTAAGGTAGAGGTTGTCATCAATAAAGTGCGCGTTCTAGCCATCATTGATATAAGTGCTCCAGTGAACATGGTATCTTTAAAGCTCATCGACAAAATTAAGTTGGCGGCAGACCTGGACTGGTCACAAGAGTTTGGAACTGCAGGGTCTAACATTACTCGAGTTATTAGAGCAACTCTTCTCTACCCATATGAATTGGAAGACTCCTACTGGCTGCCCCCGCTGTGGCATTAAACAATAGCGCATATGACCTAATCATTGGCACTCAATTCATTATTGAGCATTAAAAAATCATTAGTATATAACAGGGTTTTTCACCCTTCTAAATTACGAAGTTCCCCCAGTCTTTACAACTGATGGGCCTAAGGAGAGGGAATATACATGTGTAGTTGAGTACCCTTCATCCGCCCTCAACCTTACATATACCACTATAAGCATAAACTCAAAAAAGCTTTCTGACTCTGTGGATTATCCAGAGGGCATTCCATTGTATGTGTCATAAAGGTAGTAGTCAAAGCGGGTGAACAAAAGGTGATAAACACCAAAATTACTATGAAAATCCCCCGCAACTGCCTTCTGCACTTGACAAGCATTGATGGAATAAGCCCTTTAGAACCTTGGGTGCTGCCATGTATCCTAGACCCCACTTAGCAACGACCAATTAATCTTCTGCTGGGAATCTCACTAACAAGGAAATGTTTGTAAAGAAGCACCTAGAGCTTTGGAAAAGCCCTGCTAATTCCAATAGAGGACATCCACCAAGTCCATTATATTGGGTCTATGCTAGATATGGGACTACCCACTGACTAGATGATATGCGCTTTGCCCAACGTTCAAATTTCCGATGATTTAACTCTCTCTGAGCTTAATAAAGTTCATTATTTACTGAAGTCATATAGTGATATTTTCTCCAAATCCAATACTGACTATGAACTTATGAAGGGCTGGAGCCACACCATTGATGTTGTTGAGCCAAGACTATCTAATACAAGCCATATTAGAAATCAAAAGTTGAGAAGCTTTAGATGAAGACGGAACTTAAACAGTTACTGGACGCGGGGCTACTGGTTCCTTCTCAAAGCCCTTGGTCATCTCCGCTATTGCTCATAAAAAAGAAGAATGGTGGGCATCAGTTGGTGATGTATTACCGCCAGCTAAACAACCTCACAAAGAAGGACAGCTATCCCATCCCTCATATTGACGACGCTCTAGCACAGCTCTCTTAGTCTAATTTCTTCTTAGCCATGGTTTTGGCCAGTGGCTATTGGAAGATGGACCTCTCTCCTCAAGATAAGTAGAAATGCGCTCTGATTTGTAGCGAGGGCCTATTCCAACCCACCCAATTACCTCAAGGGTTGTGCAACGCTCCTGAAATTTTCCAGTGAGCCATAAACATATTGCAGGACCTCAAGTTAAGTTGCGTCATCATCTATCTTGATGACATTACTGTGTTTTCTAAGACCTTTAATGATAATCTTGATCACCAAAAAGAAGTCTTTCAACACTTGCATCCGTCCAACCTTGAATTAAAGCCCTCCAAATGTACATTCTTCCAGAAAAAGCTGGGTTTCCTGGGCCACGCCATCTCCCCAGATGGGATCCAGCCTCTACATGATAAGGTTGAGGTGATATACAAAATTCCAGAACCCAAAACCATACCACATATTCAGGTATTCTTGTGCTTGATGGGGTACTAGCATCAATTCATCCCCAAATTCGCTCAGCTCAGTGAGCCCCTCATACGCCTTTTAGCTATGAACACCCCTTTCCATTGGGGAGTGGAACAACAGGCTGCTTTTGAAACGGTAAAAAAGTTGCTGCAGCAACGGCCAATCCTACGCCACCCTGACTATAGAAAACCCTTCATGATGTTTACCAATGCCTCTGACTATACTGTCAGAGCTATCTTGGCTCAACTGGCTGAGCATGGTGCTGATAATTCCGTCTCATACTTCAGCAAAATGCTTTCCAAGGCAGAATTAAACTATAGCGTCACTGAGAAAGAGTGCGTTTTCATCTTTTAGCTGTTAAATCATATCATCCTTTCTTATATGAGACCTCATTTAAAGTGATCACTGACCACACCTCCATAAAGTGGTTACAGAATATTGAAAGATTTCACTGGGCGGTTGGCACGCTGGGCTTTGAAGCTCCAGCACTATGATATGACATTGAGCACTGAGCTGGGACAAGCCACATGAATGTCAATGGGTTGACTGGGCTGCCCATACTTCACTTAGATAATAGTGAAGAAGAGAGGCTAAATGACCTCCTAATGACCCCTGATTCTTGGGAGGATGAGGATGAACCCTATCAGAAGATGCTAGCCCAACACTCCCATAACAATAAGTTGGAGGATGGGAAGCTATACAAGATAGTAGGGGTGAAATGGTTACCCTACCCCGTCATCTGAGCGATTACCTGTCATCATGGAGCCTCATGCCATCCTAGGGCATAGTGGAGTTCGGAAAACTTATTAGTGGGTAAAAGAACGCTACTACTGGGAGAGAATCATGGAGACCATCATCAAAGTCCTGGCTGCTTGTCTGACATGCAAAAAGCAATACAGCACCAAAACCAAGTATCAATATCAACCTACCACTCCTCAACAGCCTTTCCACACAATAAATCTTGATGTAGTTGGCCATCTACCCCAAGCTACAGGTGAAATCGTTACATCTTGATAGGAATTAAATTACTTTGCCAAATGGGTCAAGGCTGTGGCTCTCCCCGCTCAGATAGCCAAAGATACTGCCACTTTCCTCCATCAGTATATCTTTTCTTGACATGGTCATCCCCAAGTTTTGCTCTGTGATAATGGTAAAAACTTCACCTCTGGAGTGGTGAAAATACTTGCTACATCCATGGACATGCAACAACTCTTTTCTGCCCCTATAACCCCTCGATTAATGGTAACTGTGGAACAAGCCAATGTGTCCCCTGTCTCTATATTATAGAAAATGGCCACTTCAGACTCCTTTCAATAGGATTTGTATTTACCAAGTGCCCTCATGGCCTACCAGATCAGTTATTACTGGATCCTTAAGATGTCACCATTCCATGTGTTATATGGCCAAGAACCTGGGGTTCCTGCTTTACTTGCCAAAGATGTTTTCTCAGCTAGGACTGATCCAGATCAAGCCATGAAGAAGTTGGAGCAGCACATCATCCAGTTACATTCTGAGGTGATGGCCAATTTAGCAAAAACTGTCACAAAAAAGGGCCAAGTGGCCATTGAGTTTTGCCACCACTCCATTCCTTCCAAGTGGCAGACTTGATAATCTATTTAAAGAACTAAATCATGACTATAAAGGAAAAGCTTTGCTCTATATGGTTATGCCCATTTCTAGTCACCTATAAGCGAGGGGATGAGTATTCCATTAAGTCCCTTGCTTCTGGCCTTACCATTAACCAAGTACATGAATGGTTCTTGTAACCTTATTCCCCCCTACCACTCTTGAAGGGGTTAATGTTGGACAATTACAAGTCTGATGTATTGAGAAGAGGGGTTTGGAGGTAAATGATGAAAAAATTGGCCAACAGACCCTTGTCAATTCCTGGTGGAACTCCTCAAATTGAGGTAACACTTATATTAATAATTGGGCAAACAAAATGAGTTCAGGCGATTGGACTGCACAGAATCAAGGTCTAAATTCAGAAAGTTCATTGGAAGCTTCTCTCCAGGCCATTTTCACTTTAGTGCAGCCTACACCGTGGAGACTGGCCCCTTTATTAAGGTTGGAGGGGGTTCAACCAAATGCAAAATTTTTACAGCCCACTGATTGGGTGAAATACATCAAAACCTTACCGCATGGATTTAATTTATCTGCTCTTCATTGGCCATCTCTCAAAAATGAAATGAAGCTTTTTGAGCTTTGATAGTCAAATATTAATATTCCCTAATTTGGATGTTATTAAGCAATCTGAACTTTGAGCCTTGATACTATAAATACTAAGTATTTACTTATTAAGAGGATTCGTTTCTTACCTCCCATGAGTACTAATAAACATATAAAAACACTAACTCTCTAGTTTTATTGTGTTTATTCATTTTTATTAATATCATGGGTTTTATTCCACTATTTGTTGGATTTTAGGTAAAAAACCACTAGCGAGCATCTCCCCAGCCAAAAATCCAACATTAATGAATGGTTTGTTAGTTCTGTTTGGGCATCAGATTAAGATAACATGTAAATGATATGAAGGGTTATTCTTCAGAATGCCATACATTGCCTCCCAAAACTTTGAGGAAAAATAAGGCCCTCTTCCACTTATTACTTCCTGGGGTAAATCAAACAATGAAAAGTTAAGTGACACAAACAGCTGCGCCTTATTTTAAGCAATAGTGGCTTTTAAGCTGGGGATGAATGTGGCATAATTTGTAAAGCGATCTACAATCACCAAAATCGTGCAAGCTCCCTGAGAAATTGGCAACCTCATTATGAAGTTCACTTTAATTGAGATTCATGACTCTTCTGTTTGTTGGAGAGGTTTGTTGAAGCTGGTGCTAGGAATAAAGGTATTGGTGCATGGACTATATACACTTAAACTATAAGGTACTGTTAGATAATAGTGACCTTGAAAATATGCAAAGAAAAACCTTTTCTGGCAAAAAAAATCCTTATTTAAAAATAAAAAGAATATATTATAGTATTTAATACTAACAAAGACTTATTGTTTCACTAATAAGTGTCTTCTTCAATTACATTTTTTAATGATGTAGGAAAAAAATCCCCTTACCATTAAAATATGACTGAAATATGCCTCTTTCATTAACATTTCTATTGGCGCATTTTATGTTTACTAAACCGCACTCAAAAGTGGTAGACTAGAGGATAAATTTCTGAATTAAGATAAGGAAGCGAATCATAAGAGATTAGGGTATTCCCATTATAGTTTTAAAATCAACTGACAGCAATAAAGACACTGGCGAATGGCTATAATAAAAAATGATAATTCTCATAATAAATATTATATACTGCCGCAAGGGATACAACAAAATAGTTGGATTGAACTTAATAGTAGTGGAAATTGCACTGGCGGGGCTTAAGGATTCAATCCACCATGTAGTCTATATAACTCACAGTACTAAGGAAAAAGCACCAGAAGTAATTAAATACACCTTTAGCAACTACCTATAGATTCATGGGCCTGCGCCAAGAAAATATAAGAATTGGATTGAACCCTATATCTAGATATTATTTAAAAAAGTAATTAAATAAATATTACATAAGCTGATGGTTGGTCAATCCAATTGCAAACTTTCCTCTTATTTGATCAAACATCAGTTAATAAAAATGAGTGGGGATCAGATGAGCTATTGATATCAGGGCAAAAGGCCATAATGGGAATAGTACGTTTTAAGGAACTTAGCATTCACTCTATTGATGATAACCTTTAATGGGATCCTTCAGAGTGTAGTCATCTATGGATATCTACTCTATGATCTCAAAGGGCCCTTTCCAAATGTGTTCTAACTTTATAGTCTTTTTCAAGGCATGATTGTCTAATAACAATACCAATTTCCCCATACCAAAACTAGGTAAGGTCTGATGGTCTTCATTATCCTATGCTCTAGCCTTAGCTTTCTGAGCCAAAATATTGGAACAAGAAGAGCTTTTTAGCTGAATTAAGGTTCTGCTAGCTTGTTAAGTTATCTTCTAGGACTCATACTCTCATATGCAACTCATGAATACAAAAGTGGGCAGCCCGTGCTGCTTACAATGAAGTAAGATAAATAAGGAGTGCCCCATGGTTGAGTGGTATGTGATGTTATACTCAAATATGGCAGAAGGAAAAAATAGGTTCCAAATGGATGCTTTGCCTGCGACTAACTTACTAGAATTCCAATGATAGTACCATTTACTTGCTTGACAGTGCCATGGGTCTCAGGGTGATATTGCGTAAATAATACCCCTCTTATCCCCAATAAATCATTAATCATGACTATGGTTGGAATGTGAAATAGGATATTCTCTGTCAAGAAGAACTGGGGGCATCCTGCTTATACATAAATTTTTACAAAATATACTTGGCAGTGGCTGTGCCTCCTAAGTCTCTGAACGCCTTTTCCTCCACCCACTTGGTGAGGTAATCAATAACTACAATTATATACGCAAACTGACTTTAAGTATTGGCCAAAGGCCCCACAATGTCCTTAGAGATGGTCTTCCATGAAACTTAGGTTTAAATAATTGATAAGAAGTAACCTTTCAATAAGGCGCTTCAGCTTTGCATTCTTGGCAGCAGCTGAGAGTCTCATGAATATCAAATGACATGAAATCCCAATAGTACTAAGATTGTAATTGTTCTAGTGTTTTTTGTATTAAATGTGCCCTGTCGCCTTATGGGAAGAGATGATCAAATCTGTTCTCTAGGCGGGCTAGAAAACAACAAGGGTTGTTCATTATTAATCAAAAATGTTTTTTGTTCTCCACTAAAGTATTCCACATGAGTTTATATAATGCGCGTTGAACCTCTTCAGATTAATTTCCATAATAAAGAATTACCATTTTCTCAAAATTTCACCATTGCAGCAGCTATTAAAGCTAATTTTATTTAATGTGAGAGTCCATCAGCGTTTCTGATGCATAACGCCAGGGCAGGGTTGAATTTCTAAGTCATAAACTTGTAATTTCAATGCCCAGCGGGTCAACCATCCTTTTGGCTCCTTCAGGTTCTTCAACCAGCGCAGAGAGGCATGCCACATCGCCACAGTAAAGTGTACACCATGGATGTAGACTCAAAACTGTTTACAAGCTTAAATGATGGTTGGAAACTCTTTTTTGCGACAGTGTAGCTCCATCTATGCACATACAACGTCAGACTTCAGTAAGTCATAGTATGGTCTGCTACGTCAGATCAATTTGGGATAACATCACTCCTTTGCTGGTGTTTAAGGCATCCACTTGAATTATAAACGGTTTATCAAAGTCTAATATACATCAGAGTAGGCGCTTTAGTATGCATAGCCTTAATTTAACAAAGGCCATCTGTCAAATCCCCTGTTCATTAGAATGGTACCACAGTTTATTAAGGTGAAGTAAAAGCTCACCTATCATATTAAAATTCTTCACAAACTTAAGGTAATAGCTTACCATTCCCAGAATACCTAAATATCAAACTTGATATTGGACATGTAATTTTGTTGATAGCCCCATTCTTAGCGGACTGAGGCCATAAGCCTTGTTTTTTAATGACAAAACCCAGATACTCAAGTTGTTTGTAAAAGAAATTACACTTATGTGATTTTATTTTCAGGTCAGCCTTAGACAACTGGCAGAAGACTTCCTCTAAGTGCTGCAGATGCTCCTTAAACATTTTAAAAAACAGTTTATGCTGTACAATTACACTACACACAGGAGATTTTTAAGTCCCCAAATATACTATCCATAGCACGCTGGAATGTCACAAGGGCTTTACAAAGCCCTTACGGCATCCTAGTGGTTTAGTATAAACCCTGAGCAGTAATCATTGCACACTTTTCCTATTCCTCCTTTGGCAACTCAATCTGCTAATTTTAAAAATTAAATCCATAATGGAGAAATATTGTGCACCACCCAAGTGGTCTAGTGCATCATCAATATGAGGTAGTAGATAATAATCTTTCTTGGTATAGTTGTTGATTTTTTGATAACTTATTACCACTCTACTGGATCCATCTGTAAAAATCCAGCTTATGTGTGCTCGCTGGTGCTTACGCCGCTGGATCCCAAAAAAGTTTTGATAAAATTAAAAAATAAACAATAAAAAAACTTGGGTTTTTATGGGTTTTTTGCATAGTGGGTTAAGAAAGGGAAAACGATCCCTTTCAATATTTGACTAATCTGTATTTAACTGTCTCGTGGGTTGAAGGGGATAAAAGGATAAATTTGGAATGGATTGTTACCATCTAGATTAGGAAATATGGAAGTGTAGCCTACCAAAGCTAGGATTACTTGCTTCAATTAGGCTGACAAGGGATGGGGAAGCATTATTAGCAAGAACATACCCGTGAGGTAATGACTTGATGAATTTCAGCCAATCCCCACTCACAAAATCTTTTGAGCCTTGGGGGACCCCTGCCACGACTATAAAAGGGGGTGGTCCCTGCATAGGTGCTTTGAAGGACCTGGTTGTGGCTGGGGGAGTACCACCCAATAGATGCCCTAGGGTCCGTTGCATGGTTAGATAATTTCAACTGCTCAATCTCGTGGTTATTGCCTGAGAAGAATCTGAAATAGTGTTACCCCAAATGGCGGGGTTCCCCTGAGAATTGGCCAGGGTCTTTTGGATGATACTATGATTAGTATCATTTAAAACGTTTGACTTAGTATTGAAAACATGTAAATGTCTGACATATCCCCTTTTCAATGAATTCGACCTAAACATTCTTATTTTTCAGCTGTGAGGGCAAATGTCTGACACCATCCTTCATTTTGATAACCAACATTGAGAGGCTCAAGGACCCTTAAAGGGCACTAACATCCCCTATTGCACAAATTAGTTAATTTCATGATTAATGACTTCATCCATCACTTTTAAACGCCTGATAGGGTGGAGGCAAATCACCGTATGGCTACCACTACCAATCTGGTGTAAAGCATCATGTGCACACCCTAAATTATAGACATCTTTTGCAAAAATACCACTATACTTGTCAAGTAAAGCCAGCGCTAGGTCTTTTCATCCTCAGTTAACCAATAGAGATGTTAACTAGGTACAAGGGAACATACCAATAGGCACTCTTTGCCCTTAAGCCAAAGTTTATCAAGACTTCTAAAATCGTGAATATTTGATACCTCTAACGGGAAAATATGAACAAAATTAAATATCTGATGTTACTTAATGTGAACAAAATATTTATAAAAGGTTATCTAACAGCACCTGAATTTCACCATATTCTGGCAAGATAAGACTGGTTACAGTGACAAGTTTTAGTTTGAACAACTAAACAGTGTGACTATCACGCCATATAATTCTTGAGGTATAATTAAAGTAATTTCAGTCCCTACTTTGACTTAATGAACTGGAAGAATGGTTAGGTTCTGATTAGCTTTTAGAGTACCTTAGATTCTACAATCTGATTTGGTAACCACCAAATATGGCCACACAGCCACTGGTATCTAACTGAACTATTTTATTCTTGAATACAAGGTTAACAAATACTTATTTTTGATCCATTGGGGCCTCATCCTTCCTGTTATATAAAAGTGAAAGAGTTCATCCATGAACTTAGCATATTTTATTCAAAATCAGCTTTTAATCCATGCTTCCTCATAAATGAGAGTCTATAAATAGAAAGTCATAATTGTGATTAGAGAATAATTGCAGGAGCGGAAATCACCAAAGAGCTGAAATTCAGAAGTAATGCGCTATATGCTTCTTTGAAGGTTGTGGTCTGAGGGCCAAAGGTAACATAAATTTTATAATGATCTATGTCCTGAGAGATCCCAGTTTCTTCACCAGTTGAGTGGACAAAATATTAATTGGTGACCCAATATCTTTGATATCTCAGACTTTATGCTATTTTACAGTATTTTTATTTTTTTTTATTTGGGAAAAGCTGACAATGGGACGGATACTTCTGATAAACACCAACTACAAAACACCAAGAAACATAGGGGCACCCCAGAGGAGCCGAAGATACCTCCTATTTCCAGCAGGACTGTCAGTGTAAGGAAGAGGGGGAGTATCAGGGGAAGCCTGGGCCAAGACTGAACATGAATGAAGGAAAGAGTATGACATGAGGAACCATATGGGGAACCAGGATGACACCAACTGGCGTTGACAGGATAGCAGGTGGCCAAACAACCAAGTTTGAAAGCGATACATGAGGTGGGAGTGGAAGCGACGCACAGCTCCACAGAGGGTTGGGGTAGTGCTAGAAAGAGAATCAAGGAATAATATGTGGATCATCCATAATGCAATTGATATGACTAAGGTGCGGAGAGAAGGGTGGATAGGGGAGGCCATGGAAAAGGCGAAGATGTTCTTAAACAGGCTGAAAGTCTGCACTTGAATCTGGTAAAAAAGCGCATAACATCCCACCAGATTGCCTGTGATGGTGGGCAATCTTCCAAGTAATGGACTAATGACCCGTACTGACTGCATACAAAGTATGAAGACTGAGAGGCATTAGAGCATTCAGCAGTCTGATACACCTTTCTCAGGCATCTCTACACAGGGCGCGAATCTGGGATTGTAACAGAGGATGGTGAGTGTACCATCAAATGTCCTTCTGGGTATTTATATAGTATGGATGTCCAGCTTATTAAGGTGTAAAAATTTACTCCATTGGGTTGATTATCAGAAGCCAACCCAAGTAATCTTTCTACTGCACAGGTTCAATTTCCTCGTGCACATTGCATTGTAAGAATATATAATCCAATAATAGTATGATGACTATTATCTGTAGTTGATTAAGACTTTTTTCAGGCCCAATGCTTAGGCTGGTAATTCTAATTAAATACTTGATAGTCTTACTCGTAGGGATTTGTTCCCTGTATTACTGTCCACTCAATCTTTGTCAAGATCCTTTGATGACAGTTTCCTTCAGCCCAACACACAATTGGCAGTAATCCCTTAGTCATGGTTCCCTTTATCTCTAGATCCCCGCTTGGATCTCTATTCTTCTTCTAAGAGTCTACCAATTATTGCCTTCTGCAATAATATCCTTGAGATGGAATCTTCACGCTAGATGCTGATAGTCTAACTATTACCAAATCTACAATAAAACTAATAATGTTCTAAAGTAGTAATGTATATGTGTATATGTGTTTTTAACTATCTTTTATTAGAGTGAATCCTAGGGAATTT
>JAKSZP010002304.1:0-16727 GCA_022478985.1 Massospora cicadina | reverse complement strand
ATCCTGACTCATCTGCTGGAAGAGACGGAGGTATTTATCAAACAAACTATTCAGAAGCTGCTAGTATTGCGACTCAGAATCTGACATATGAGCTGGACAAGAGGGGGGATGTCAGACTTACATGGAAGTTGACATTATACACTCTATAATCCATTAAACTCCAATTTCAGAGAAATTAATCTCAAAATTAATGGGATAAGCTCTCCAGGAGAAGAATTAGGAATGACTTGAGCCAAGAGGTTATGAAAGAAATAACAAGAGCGAATAAAAATAAGTATTCTTTTTTGATTCTTGAAACACAAATTGATGGCAAGAGTCTCCTGTCTAGGACGAGGAGAAAACTAGGAAATTAAGGACGCTGGACCAAGAATCCTGAATATGACAGCGAGTCATATACCCTGATGGGGGGAAAACTGGGTCCCAGGACTGATATTGTCATGAGTAAATTGATCCACCCGGCATGACAGTAGATCATGGGGACCGCTCTCTGAGAAGGAAGTAGCAAGGAGGAAGAGGAAGAGCACCATATGGCGAAGGTCATCCCAAGCAGCATTGAGTATTGATTAGTGTACACCACTTGAACCAATAAAGTATTTGACCAAGTGTCTGAAGCGGTGTTCTCATACCCCAGTCCTTTTCTTGCTGGAGATCTAGGCAATAGGGGGGATGTATTGGGATTTTTGCCCATAATCCCAGCCTGCTAGATTACCTGAATTCGCTAGGGTTAATTCCCTAAGACGAAGTGAATTGGAAATTGGTTAGCCCAAGTTTCAGAGTAACTACATTTGGGGGATTTTAGGATATTTGCCTGGTCATATCCATCAGGGATCAATCCATATTAATACTTAAGATTTTATCAGGCAAATTTGCTGACAAAATAGGGGCATCTGATATTGATTAACTATCAGGATTACCAATTGGGATTGGTCAGGTTTCATCACCAACTGATTGGGAATGAATAGCAAGTTGCAAGGCAAGTGATGCCACCTGCAACTGTGAATCAATCAGCTGGTGCGTGACCTGCCTCAATGGGTAATAAGTCCCATTACCTAAGCATGTTGCTAGCCAAATATGGTTGGTTTGCTTGGATTGAGAGGAAAACGTTAGGGACACATTTTTGACTCTTTTCATTTTAGGTCTCAAGGATGTCCAATGATAGAATCCTAGCCATGATGGGAAAGACCATCACTGCTGAGATGAGGATGGGTGATTCAACAGCAACGGCCGCTGTTTCATTGAAGAGAGTCAACTGAGGGTTAGACGACCAAATCCCTACTATAAATTCCCTAGGGTTCACTATAATAAAAAAAGGAGTAATTACAAGAACAGAGTTATATAGGTCTAAGTTATTAATTCATTATATAGTTTAAAGAGTAAACTATCATCAGCTTCCATTGTGCTATTCTTTCTCAAGGATATTATTGATATGTGCAATAATTGGAATACTCTTAGAGAAAAGAGTAAAGATCCAAGCGGGGATCTAAAGAAGAAGGAGACACAATTGGGGATAGCTGCTGACTGTGTGTTGTACCAAAGAGACTGTCACCAGGGTATCTCAGCAAAGATTGGATCAGACAGAGCAAGGGAATGAATACCTATGAGTACGACATCACAAGTATTTAATTGGGAATACTGGCTGAGTGTTGGGCCAAAAATATAAGAATTTAACTCAACTACGGATAATAGTCATCATACTATTATTAAACAATAATCTACTATAAAACGCAATGAAGTGCATAAGGAAACTGAACCTGTGCAGTATAAAGATTACTAAGGTTGTTGCCAATAATAACCCTTTAGTAAATTTTTACAAGTTGGTGCTCACTACAGGGGTAGTTGAGTAAAAGAATTTATAAGAATGTCATACAAAAATGAGTTATGCAAACTGTGGACTGAGAAATATCAAGGATACCAATCTGACGCTTTCCTATCGTCTAGGCTCTTCTACCAATATTCTATTGATTTTTTTTGCAATTATTGAGAATAATATTTAGTTCTCAGGTGCTTTCCTCCCTTAGTAACTTTTCCTGTTGACCAAGAAGTACTTTTTTTCCTCTGATAATACTAACTCTTATTATTTTTCCACTTTATAATCCTCTGTATTGTCAGGATTGCCTCAGAAGGCATTAAACAGATAGTACCTGTTATTTTCTACTTATAAAAAGATACGCCCATACCCATCCTACTAATTAGTTGTACATTGAGAGGATAAGGCTCTTTTGTAGAAAAATCCCTTAACTACACCACCAAAAATGAAATATTAACTCCTGGTAAGTCTCCCTAAACTATTATATCCTAAAATTCCCCCAATTCTCCTATTTTTGCTTTCTTTTATATAATTTTTACATTTAGAGCATGAAAACTTGCCATTAATATATAGATGATTTTAAGCCAAATTCCGACCCCTTTTTTATTGGTTCTTTAAATCTTTTCTTGATTTTAAGGCTTTCCATTATCATTCAAGCGCCAGAAACTTCAAGGATAGAGTTCCTCTCTATTGAGAAAATTTACAAATTTCTTTTAAAAGTTAGTCTAAGAAGCAGCTAATTGTGATGTACCTATTATCCCACCTACTTTCACTTATAGAGACAACCTTGAAATTCCAACCCTTTTCTATGTTTTTATATAAGAACATTTGTAACTGGATAAGATAACAGAGATTCACAGGGTTCAAAAGAGCAACGCAGCTGATAGTAGGTCCCATTTTCAATTATATTGGCCAGTACTCTCACTAGTGAGAGTAATAGACCATTCTGTTCTTTTTCCATGTTTTCTATAATAAGGAACATTTATAGTTCCAATTTTTAGGTTTCCAATTTATTAAATTATATTTTGAATCATGTCGCGCATTGCAGCCAAAGTGCACCAGCTAAAGTAGCTTACCCTCCATCAGATAGAGGGTTTATGAGATTATTCTTCAGGTTTTTGGTGCCTCAGATGGTTCCGTGGGAACTGCAAGGTAATGAAAAAACTTGGGCTCCTCAGGTTCTTACATGTATAAACTAATAATACAGGGAGAGGAAGTTGCTTTTTTGATAGATGTGGCAAAAGAGGCTGTCTCTATAGAGTCAAGTGTGAAACAAAATGTATAACGGGATGAGGATCCTTGAGGCAACTTAATTCTAAGAAGTTGTCTCTTGGACTTTAAATTAACACCTTAAGTGGCCCTATTTGTCTTAGTCCCAACTTCTTTGATGGATGTTAAATGCAGTTCTTATTGTCCATATTAGTTTGTGGCTCTTCTTCTATCTCTGATGATTTTTAGCAACCCTTATCTTCCTGTTCTATGTATTTTCTGATTAATTTTGCCAGGTTCTTTTTTCAGATCTTGGTGTATTTATCTCATTATGCGGACTGAATACTGTGCCACTGAGACTGGGATAATTTTTCTGCAATTAAGAATCTGCTGTGGTTGATGTACATGATTTTCAAGAAAGGCTCTGCCAGAAAATCGATTTTTCCATGACAGTAAGCTCTGCTAGTTGGAAGGTCAACCAGTATGAAGACTGGAGGACCCTTGACGTTTTGCTTTAGGCAATGGGGCCAGCAGCGCTGGCTGACCCCTAGGTGTATCACCCACGCATAATTGTGGACCTTCCATACTAAACTACAAACAATAAGAATAGTTATAAGCTTATATCAAAAATGAATAGGCAAAAGGGGATCTTTATAAAAAGGGAAGCACCAGGTATTAATACTCAATTTGAGTTACTGCTCCCATTTTGGACCTGCTAACTATTTTCTGGATCATTTAACCAACTACTTTTTTTATTTTTCACTTTATTCTTTTGCGCTTCTCTCTCTTCCCTGGTGTTGACCCTCTCCTTTCATCCTTCTCAATGTCCAAATATTAGTTTCAGCTTATTCTTGTCCATTAGTTACTAGTGAGCCATATAAAATATTATTTAAACTTTTATCAATTTTGGGTTTGACCTTTGGGTTGACTTAATTATTTTTGACTGGAAACAACTTAGATCGCTTTGTTTCAACTTGTAATAATTTGGCTTCTCAACAACAACATGTTTTAACTCTTCCAGTCAAGCTTTCTGGGTTTCGCCTTCTTTAGGCAATATTTCAATCTCCACCTTCTTCAGGCAACATCTCAGTTTTAACTTTTTATAGTTAATATATGTTAGGCGCCAGAAACAACTTTAACCGCCTTAAACTTAGAAACCTCATCTTTCGCCAGCATTAACTAAACTAATTGATTGGCATCAATGACCAATTTAGGTTTCACCATATTCAATTACTAGATTGGGGTCAGGGATTGGTCCCAACAGAATCTATAATACAATCTTGGTGTAATGCTGATTCAGCATGACCCAGTTTGCGGATCAACTACCTAGAAATCATATATATATAACTACATAATTCATTCAATATGCCCTTCCGTTGGGATTGGCCATTTCCTCAAAATCTTGGTATATAATTGAATAAATCCATCTGGTTAAAATCTGGCAGGCTCCATATTGATTGAATATTGATAGAAGCTATTTTAACTGATCTCGGCTTGTGGGAGTACTTGACCCAATTATCCTGTTGGTAGTTGACATATTCTATTAGTTAGAGCTCCAATACATAGTTTACACTTTTTGTTTGTCCATCTATATGGGGATGGAAGGCAGATAACTTTTAAACTTGAAAACCATAAGCTCTGAGAATCCCCTCAAAAAACTTAGATGTAAACTGAGATACATGATTTGAGATAATATCTCTAGGATAACTGTGGTAGTGGTAAAATTATTTAAGAAATTGACCATTTCTTCAGCTGCGGGAAATCCTGGACAAAAAGAAAAATTATGTGGAATTATTCAAGCAAACTATAATTACCCATACTGTGGTACATCCTTATCTATATAGATTCTCTACCATAAAATTAGTGTATACTTTGTCATGGACCTTCTGTAATGAAAATGTGGTGGAGTTTCTTAAAGGGATTCTGTGTGGAGACCTTTGACATGAGAATCGTTATCATGCTTATGTAATTCTTGATGTTATTGTTCATACTTTGCCGCCAGTATACTAACTTTATCCTTTTTTAGATTTTTCTACCTCCCTTTTGTCCTGATTTTGGAAGGTCATTAAATTGCCAGATTATTCTTGTTATATGTCATGGCCTGGTACCAATAATGCATCATACAAAAAAAGTCTTGATTTTTCACTTAAAGTATGTGGGAAAGTACTATAATAAAATCTATCATACTATTTATTAGCATTAGGAGTTATTTTTCTATGAATATCTCTATTTTGTGTTCTAGATGGGATTCCACATGTTGGGTTTCCAGGAATAAAAAGAGGATCTATCTGGCTCAATAAATGGGCGTGTGTTGAGTGCTTGGTACCCCGCACATTCTTCACTATGATCTTCAAGTCAGCTTAGCGCATCAGTGATAATGATAAATCCTTTAGGTTGTTAGTCAATGTAAAGTCATATTTTAAACTTTACAGCTCGACATGCATGTTTTTGGCTGAGCTGTCATCACTATGCAAAGTAAAGGAGTTTCCTGTGTTCTGTCTTTATGATTAATGGATGCTGTCTTTACTCCAGGTATATGCGCCAGCGTTCTAAAGGTTTGACATTAGTCAAAAGTACATACTCAAGAATCTAGTAATTTCGCTCAGCGTCCAACATCATTTAAGAGAAGTAGGACACATAGTGGATTCCATCATCTTCTACCTCCTTAAACAGGACTTCTACATATGTAAATTTAAGGCATATGATTCGATATTAAACTGCTTGGTAGGTTCAGGTTGATTAGAAATGGGTGCATTTGTAAAGGCCTTTTAGAAGCATCAAAAGCTCCTGGACCTTAATAGTCCAGAAAAAGAGGAATGTACTATTTATCAAGCTTATAAAAGGAAAGGCAACAATGGAGAAGTTGTAAATAATCTCTTACAGAAGGTTTTAACCCAAAAATGGCTGTAGATTGGTACAATATGTGGGATGAGGCTAATATAAAACAGCCGTCACTTTGCTAGGAGATATTGCAAACTCGCCTCCTTGATAGAAAATCTCAGATATTCAATCACTTGGCAAAAAGTCTTATAATTTATAGTTTAGCACATATTATAGGTATAAAGGTGGCCAATCACAGATTCACATGTAGGATGTGTGAATCCATTCCCTTTAGGTAAATTATTATATCATCCAGATATACAACAACTGACTCATCCAAAATAGTAAAGAGGTCCTCAATACTTAATTCTTGAAATGAAGCCGGTGTTTTCACAGGCCAAAAGGCATCAAAAAGTTATTCATAGAGTAAAATTGAATCTATACTGATGTATTCCACTCATGTTTCTCTGCAATTCTCATTTGATAATAGATGTTTCTTAAGTTTAATTTAGTATAAAATGGGAGATTTTTAAGCTGTCCGGTAGCTGTTCTGAAATAGATACTTAATAACAATTCTTGTTAGTGTGGAGTTGAGGCATGTATATATACATGGTCAACTCCACCATTTTTTTCTTGACAAAGAATATTGGAGATGAACATGGGGATACGGAGAGCCTCATAAAATCTCTTCCTCATTCCTCTTTAGATATGGTTTTGGTATGAGACCTTGTTGGTATGTTGTAAAAACCTTTCCCCAGTAGTGTCTTTCCAAGAAGAATATAATCCTTAGGACACAATCACGTCGTTTAGTAGGTTTCTGTCTGAATTATTTATGAATCAGTCATGGTATTCTTTTTTACCTTTGAGAGCTCTCCAATGCCTTCCATTGATTTTTTATCTCTGGAACAATTTTTGAATGCTGGGATATATTCAAGGCCTGACATAGTGTGTAGCTTGACTGTTTCAAGTTTACTACCATGATAGAAAGTGACCATCTTCATATCCCATCAACATTGCATCTTGTCTTTTCCCACCATGGGATTTAGAAATCACAGTGAAGGTCATTTTTGTTCACCACAATAATTTATCAGGTTTAAGTTAATCCCCTTGTGACTTTGACTGGAGATCAACAAGGCTAATGTCCAATATACGCCCAACACATGTTTAGCTGTCCCATTTTCTGAAAACACTTTTTAATTTGTTTTAGTAAACAGGAGCTATGAGATTGGCCATGGCACCCATTTCCAACATGGTCAAGTTAATATCTCATGTTATTTTCACAAACTGCAGAGGAATCATGACTTAAAGTCAGGAGAGTTATTTATTGTCATCAATAATGGCTAATACTGTGAGTGCTGACTTTCTGGATGAGAAAATACTAGATTCCTTTACATGTTTCACAATTAAGTGTTTTCTTTAATCTTTAATAAAGACAGTGACCTTCATGGAAACGTCTCTTCTTTTCTTCTATAGAAAAACAAAATCCTCCTCCATCTTTAAATTGTATCTTTGCGGTTGCTCAGCTGTATGGATTAGGCTTTTTTAACTCTGTCTAGAGATTCCATAGCTGCACTTCACTTGCTAAGCTTGTTGCTCAAATTTTTCTCTCATACCAACAGGGCTCTTTTAAGATCAATAAATTTCTAATAGAAATTGATGATCCACTAAGAACTCCTTGAGCTTGAGAGCAAATCTTTATCTTGTTCAGTAAACATGTTTTAGAATCATATATCCCCAAATGCTTGTTGAGCGCCATGAACTGTTTGCAGTTTACTTTAATGGGGTCTTCCCCATATGAAGATTGTATAATTGGCTAAATAATTTATTTTTTTTGTAGGTGACTAAACTGTTGTAAGTAATTCATGATAGAATTAGTGGTAATTATAGAACAATTCAGGATTGTTAAGGTTGTCTTTGGCAAACCAATAATGAGACCATGTTAGTTTTTCCTATACATGGTTGCCCATTTTAATACGTTTGGTAAAATTATTAGTTACGGGCTTAAACATAGTTTTGCATAAGACATGATCATCAAGGCCTCCTGGTTATCATTCTTTATGAAGGCATCATGGAGACTTAACACTACTATTTTTACTTTACTATGTTCGTTGATCCATCTCATTAAGACTGGTTGCCCTCATGGGTGAATGTGAGTACCATCAGTCAAAGATAACACTAGTCAAAGCAACTTTTACAAGAAATGTTGTCAGAATGATAATATTATATCTTGGATTATATAAAAAAACTTCTGGCCTATCTGTTGTCATTCAGCATAGCATGGAAGCTAACATATTGTCAGGCACCAGAACAGTGGTCACTTTAAGAAATAACTGAGTTAAAAGAGATTTAAGGCTGAACTCAGTTAAGTTGTTGTAACAAGGACTCCAACCATTTTTACTGGATGTTAATATAGAGTAAAGAGTATTACCTAAATCAGTTACTCAAGTGAGTGTTGAAATTTTAATTGTTAATCACATTATCCATCTTGAGGTAGATTATGATCTAGTTTATTTCAATTAGTTGAATTTAACTTTCAGCTTATAAATCAATCTTTTTGAAGATTGTTAATCAGCAGTATATTGATGGTAATGGTTTTCCGCCTAAAATATTACTCATAGATCATCAAATGATTTAAATCCAATGATTGGTTAGTATAAATGACTTATTGAGGATCATTCCCAATAAAGTTAATAGGTAGTTTGATGCTGAGATAGCTGATAATTGGATTCAACTGTAAATTTTAGGCGCTGAGGCGCTGAATAATTAGGGTCGTTTTTCTGAAGCTAATAAAGCGTTTTAACGCTTGTTCTTGCAGTAGTTTGTAGGAGTGACCAGTCAACGTGGCCCCTAAGAAATCAGTGATTGGTTCCTAACACTAATAGATGACTGCAGAACAGTAAAGGTTACCCTAAAGAGGGTTGACTAAGGCGATGGAACCCACTATGTTTGTAAGTCAACCTATGGATTAAAATTTGTGGAAGCTTATCAATTAATCTTCAGTGAGCCAAATGATAAGTTGTGCAACTTTTACCCTATGAAAATACCTAGTTTTTCTGATAAAGATCAGATTTCAGCTGTTAAATGCTTGTTATATTTTACTTTTAACTTAAAGATTTTAAGGGATAAATTCCTTAACTGATTTCTCAAGCCAAAGTAAGAGTATACCTGAGTAGGTTCAAAGCCACAAAAAATAGGACTCAATTGACTAGTTCTCTATACATCTGGTATACTCTTTATTCTCAAAACAATTCCAAACCTAAGGGGAGGATACCCCAGTGATAGAATAGGGACCTCTACCACTGTTTCCCAAGTTCAATTCTGGTACAGGAACTTTGGGTAGGGGATGACTTTGATTGTGTTGGCGTTGTGCACCAATGCCCTGAACTGAGATAGAGAATAGCAAAGGCGGTTTATGGAGTTCCTGGCCTATCATACACCGCGCATGGATTTTTCCAGATTTTATCCTCCTTTCCAATTCTTTCAATTTCCCCTCAATTAGTGCAATATCATCCCCAGGTCAGCCCACCTCAAATAAAATTTAAAAAATTTAAAACGATTCCAAACCTTTGCAGTAAACTTACCAAGATAGTCTACAACAAGGCAAGAAGAGATACTAATGTAGCAAGCCATTAAGATCAATATGCATTTGTGTATATTACATGTGGATAAACTGTTTAAGAAGTTTTGTCCTCTACATGGTAAAATTTTTTAGTTAGCAGGTCATCATAGGCTTAGTTAAAGTAAGAAGTTATGCCTTAATAGGTGTCAAGGTTTTATTTACTAAACACTGGACAATAAGATATGTAATATTAATACTAAGTTCCAAGTGATCATTCTAGAAATTTGACAAAATTTTAAAGTAAGTACTATAAAGCTTCATGCTAGATTGATACTTCTCTTGGCTAATCCTGTTTGTTTATACTTATAATTCTTTGTTTGCAAAAAGAAGGGGTCTATCCTAGTTACTTGAGAATACATTAGATCAAAAAGATGGTAAGATATAAACTAAAAATAACTTTGATTAAATTATGATATAGAACGGGCGTTGAACGTTGCTATTCAATCTTAGGTCATTGAACCAGTTGAATGTCCCTCAAAAAGTACCTTAATCCATCAGCTGCATTATAACATCATTAGTTTATGATATATGTATAAAAGTCAGTATAAATATAAATTTTAGAAGATTCAAATTATCTGGCTCATAAACCTTAAGGACCAAATTTACAGAGTTTAATTAATATGTTACTTAGTGTTGGTCATTTGCCCTCTCAGCTGCAAAAGAAGTATGTTTTGGGTCAAAATCAGGCAAAAAAGGAAAATATTGGCCATTTACAAGTTTGCTATGATCCTAAGAGCGGTTTTAATAACACTGATTTCATTGACCAAAAGGCCCTGGTCAAATCTTTGTGGAGCCTTGCACATTGGTGTAACACAATTTCGAATGCTACATGTGCAAAAACACAAAAATCAAGCAGTCAGATTACTCAACCACTCAGTGGACCCTGGAGCGTCCATTAGATGGTACACCCCCAGCCACAACCAGGTCCCTTCAAGCACCTACGCGTGGACCACCTCCTTTTATAGGCTTGGCGGGGGTCCCCCAAGATGCAAAATAATTAACAAATGGGGATTGACTGAAATACATCAACCGTTACCTCATGGGTACATTTTAACCAAAACTGATTCCCCATCCATTAATCAGCCTAAGTGAAGCAAGTATTCTGAACTTCAATAGGATACAATCCCATATTTCCTAATTATGATGGTAAATAGCCATTCCAAATGTATCCTTGAATTCCCTTCAACCCTTGGGACAGTTTGAATACTGATTGGTCATATATTTAGAGGGATTGGTTTCCTTTCTATTTCCACGCTACTGATAAAATTCTTACAAAACTCAGTTTTTTATTAGTATTTTATTTTTATATTTAAATAAGCTCTGAGGAATCCAGCTGAATGAGGCACCAGCGAGCAAGAGCTCAGCCAGATTCCTAAAAAATGGTGCTCATTATAGGGGACACCTGTACACCTCAAAAATTGTCAAAAAAATGGAGGCTTCAAATGTGAGTAACCCTCCCACTTTTCCTCTTCACATTTGAATCACGTTTAGCTTCTCTGAAAAAGCAACTAGCAAGCACTCTGTCCCATCTCAAAGAATTTGAGCAGCGCCCATTAAAGCCACTTCTATAAGACAAGTACATCCCTGGCAAAAGGAGCATTGTTACTTTTTGTATTTTTATGAAGCTGCCATGTATGGCGCAAAGGATAAGAAAAAGTAAACACATCCTTCCTTGTTTAAGCCTCTTAGCGCAAGAGATGATAGTTCCTTACCTGGACACTTTGCAACCTGGGGAGATGTGAAGGAGGCTCTTTTGGCCAAATTCAGTTCAAAGCAGAGTCTACACAAGGAAAAACAGGCCTTTATGCGCCTTAGCATGTATGAGAGTGAACCGCCCATTGCATTTTCTGGACGATTTTACCTCACTGCGCAAAGGTTGTCAACCTCTAACATGTTCACACTTGATGATGCTATTGGCGCCCTGTTAACTGGGTTAGTGTCATGGAAACGGCAGAAGAAGTTTAGACTGGCATGCCAGTTAGGATGCGTAAGCACCCAAAAAGCAAGCCAGAATGCCAGAGGCATTGCTGACTGGATGACTTGGTATGGAGCCGGGCAGTAGAAATGACAAAGTGTTGGTGCAGCAACATGGTGAGAATGATCCTGATGACGAACCACACTGAACCCACTCCTGACCCAGGGGGTCTTGCTGTAGGGGGTGGAATCACTGAGATAGTCCAATAAGATCTGTCAAGAGAGTGTCTATAACTCTCTCGTTCCCAGCAAGGTGATGTGGGATGCAAACCCACATTGCTAGGGAACTAGCCGTCAGGAGAATGGGAACGAAGGCACCTCAAACGGTGCCAGTGCAAAGGGTACCCCAGGCAAGGGTGTAAAGAGCAACATATAATACCAGGTAAGTAAGGAACATCACCACTTGAGTGGACCCCAGAGGGGCGTACATAATCAAGTGTAGCTTGGCGTCAGGGGCTTGGGTGCCTCGATCTGGAGGGGACCTGGGCGGCCCACAGGAGCCCCTGGGATTTTAGTAAATTGAGAGATAAGGTAGTGGCCCACATGGTTGGAGACCTCCCTGAAGAGGTCCATCACCAAATTTGCCCAAGGAACCATTAAAAAAAAATGTAAAATAACGGGGGTTTTTATTTAAGAAAAGTCAACCAACAAGGAATGTTGGTTGCAAAAACATATCTAAAGTGGACCGGGGAAATTCAGGTTCTGCGGAAGTGTGCCCATGCCTTGACGCTCCAATAAACAGATGCTTCCATCCGTTTTAGTAAATTACACTGAAAGTGCCTTCACTCGAGTAATTGATTGAAGCTATATTTTACCCAAGCTCAAAATTTCATAACTTGAGTGGGACTCGAACCCTTGCTCTCCAATAAACTGAATCAAACCATCATTATTTACAACGTAAATCATTTGTTTTAGTACCTGGGCCAAGATCAGAGGCTGGGCGTTTTGAACCCATTAGTATCAACCTGGGCATGCTTAGCTTGCACCCAGCGTTGATCTAAGGTGTGTATCAGGTCAGGGAGAGCCTGAAGTTTCACCTTCTGGGCCTCCTGTCGCCCAGCCTTATCTCTAGCATCAGTTCCTACTATAATGTCATCCAAACATGACAAGATCCTTGGCATATGGTGCCATCTCAACCAGAGTGCAAGGAGACAGATTTTCTCTTGCAATTAGTGGACATACAGCCACAAGATTTCCATTTATTGCTGCCAGAAGTTAGTAATCATGGGGTTGTAAAGCCAAAAATATTGAACTTGCTGAACCCAATTGATGATGAAGGTGGCCATAGTGACCAAGAGTACTGGTAGAGCCCACCTGGTGTACGGACTGATGGGCCACCAGGGAATGCCATCTGGGATGCGGTCAGAAGAAAAATAAAATTTATTTAGTTTTTTTTGGTAGTTTTTATTTAAAGGAAAAGTAAGAAATTTGGCCAACAATTTTCTCAGTGCTATGCAACTGATTAAATAGTGGTTGATTGGGGTAGTGACAAGACGGGATTGGGTCCCACAATTATGACCTAACTGGCAAATTGTTTGGGAATGGGCAGATTTTTTCCTTAAGAACTGACATTGCAAAATTTGGTGGTGGGCTGAGTCTCTATCAGTTCAACCTCAAATGCCTGAATTGGGGCTCAGCTAAAATCTGATGGTTGGCATGACGGCGTTTAGCCTGATGAGCAACGGGAATCCCCCAAGGCCAGCCCACGTAGGGGTGGGTCCATTTGGTTGGGAACGGGTTCAGGACACCCAACCTGCCCACGCTCGATTGCTGAACCATTTGTTCAGTCAAAGGCAGCACATTAGCTGCAACGCCCAAATTGCCAACAGAGGGCTTTGAACCCTCATCAATGGCACCCAATGTTAGTTCTATCAGCTTATTGGTCAAATTGGAGCCGTTGGGTGTTCCAGATGATACCTCAGTCTTCATACCTTTCCAGCTATTTGAGATTTGGCCATCAACCAGATTGCCACTCAAATTAGATCTGACCAATTTCAATTTGACAATCTTGGTGCAAATTTCGCTAATTCCCCACAATAGTTCTGCTGAGGTGAGTGTAGGTACCGGGGGTGGGATCTGAAGTGGGAGAGCTGTTACCCATCGCTCATCTACTATGTGAGTGAGATTGCCCTGAGTAATGAGGGGTACTGCCATCCTCTTCAGTGTCTTTTTATTTGGGAATGGGAAGATGGCCCAATCAAGGGCCAAGGGACGTTCCCCAGGATTTACAGTTAGCTTCTCAGCCCTCTCTAGCCAGGCATATCTTCTCAGTGAAACGCCAAATCAAAATATCCTCGACATAAAGGAGGTTCTGTTAGACGTTTGAAATTTCCATTAATGTGCAACACCCAATGAAGCTGAGGGGAAAACTTCTTTTCTAAACACTGAGGAGCTTCTTCCTGTAGAACAGTTAGGGGTGAGCCCACTGGTGCCTATCCTCCCTGGGAAACCTGCTCCCTTAGTGTGACCTAAACTTGATATCCCTCCCTCCTGTAGGTCTAAAAGCTATCATGCAGTTACTACCATGCTTCCGCACATGCTCACCAAAGCTGCTGTGCCTTCCTCTCCAGCCAAGATTGTAGTTGCACGCCCTAAGGCTACCCAATCTCATGTGGCCGTCTCCTCTACTTCAATTACTGCTTTGCCAGTGGTTGAAAATACCTTGGGGATGAATCTGAGGGGTTATGATGAGTTGGATACTACTTAATAGGACCTCCTGCAGAAGTGGAGGTCCCTGATTGATAGCTGAAGGAGTAGATGAAGACATTATAACTGCTGAAACGTATCTCAGCCAAATTTTAGGGTGCCCAAAAGCTATAAAACTGCCAGCGATGGTGATGAGTTCTTAGCTGGTTTGATTCGACCTCTTCAGTGGGCCCATATTATAAAATCCATCTTTAATAGATACCCTGAAACTGCACGCAATTTAACTACCACTTTTCAGCTTAAGGAGGTCTTAGCTCTGTCACCTAACTTTTTAGTATCACTCACCAAGATTGAAGTGATTATTCAAAAGTCCAGGTATTGGCCATCCTGGATATTGGCTCCCTGGTTAATGTGATCTTACTAAGCTCATAGAAAGATAAAGCTGGCGCCTGACTTGGAGTACAATCAAGAGTTTGGCACGCCTGCCTTAATAACACTTGTGCCATTTGGGGCATATTCTTTTTTCATTCAGTTAAAATTTATAGGTTTTCTAAATATTCTTGATTAGTAAACCCTATATATTAACTGCTCAGGTTCAGGTTTTTGTGCAATTATCCGCGTTGTTTGATAGTAAAATATAAATGTTGGTAATAGTATGGCGAGTATTATCTGTAGTTGAATTGAAGTACTAAAAATTGGTCCAAAGCTTGGCCAGTATTTCCTCTCAAAATACTTATGATGTCCTGAATATGGGATTCATTCCATGGTACGCCAAACTCAATCTAAGCTCAGATCACTGTTTACGATTTCTCTGTGACATACAGTTAGCAGCAATCCTCAATTCAATTCAGCTTCTTCTCTGGATCCCCAATCAGATCCTTACTCTTTATCCTAAAGAGTTTTCCAATTAGATCACACAGCACTAATTTCCTTGAGAAAAATAGAACTAAAAATGGATTCTGATAAAGTATACTAAGATGATAATCTGGTAATTAGTGTCTTTTTAACCTCTCATAATTAGTTTCTCTCTTCTAGATTCCTGCCATACAAGGATCTCGGTCCACCTTGCTGATTAATTTCTTATCACCTATATCAAACCCAGGATGGGTGAAACCAAAATGAAGAGTTGATCTGATCTTTATCTCTTCCAAAATGTGGCTTTCTTATTAGTGAATTCTTTAGGGAATTTATAGTGGGGAATTTGGCGTCCAACCCTTAGTTAGCACCTCCTCAATGAAATGACAACCGTTGCCATTGAATTACCCATCCTCATATCAACAGTTATGCTTTTTCCCATCCTGGCTAGGATTCCATCATTGGATATCCTTGAGACCAAAAATGGAAAGAGTCAGAAAATGTGTCCCTAACGTTTTCCTCTCACTCCAAGAGAACCAGCCATATTTGTCAAGCGACCTGCTTAGATAATGGGACTTGTTACCCATTAAGGCAGGTCGTGAACCAACTGATCAATTTTCTAGTTGCAGGTGGCATCACTCACCTCGCAACTTAATCCTAAAGTTCCCAATTGGTTGGTGATAAAACCTGACTGATCGCAATCATTACACCTAGTTAATTAACTATCAGATGCCCCTATTTCGTCAGCAATTCTTCCCAATGAGATTTTAAGCATTCCTCCATATCAATCCTCAGATGGATCTGACCCAGGAAAATACCCAAAAAATTCCCCAAACATAGTTACCTCAAAATCAGTGTCAACTTATATACAAACTACTTTGCATTAAGGAATTATCCCCTAACGATCCTTGGTAATCTAGTCAGCTGGGAATATGGGCAAAAATCCTAACACATACCCCTCTTGCCTAGATCTTCACTGATAAAGAGATTGGGGCAGGAGAACACTGCTTCAGACACTCAGTCAAATACCTTATTTGTTCAAGCAGAGTACAATTACCAGTACTCAACGCTGCTCAGGTTGACCTTTGGCATGCGGCTCTCTTCCTCTTCTTCCTCACTACCACCTACTCAAAGCGCAGTCCCCATAACCTTCTGTCATGTCAGGCTAATCGATATATTTGTGACAGTATTAACCCTAGGATCCAGTTTTCCCCTGTCAGGGCATATGACCCACTGTCATACTTAGGTTTCTTGGTCAAGCATCCTCAATTTCCTGATTTTCTCCTCATCCTCAACAGGAGATTCTTTCTGTCAATGTTCGTTTCACGGCACAATTAAGAATTCTCATTTATGTTCACCCTTGTTATTTTCCCATAATAACCTCTTGGCTCATATTATTATTAATTTTTCTCTGTAGAGCTTATCCCATTAATTTTGAGATTAGTTTCTCCAAAATTGGAGCTTAATTGCTTTTAGAGTGCATAATGTCAACTACCATATAAGGCTGACATCCCTCCTCTCATCCAGCTCATATGTCAAATTCTTGGTCTGGGTACCAACAGCTGCTCAATAGCTTGTCTTATCAAGACCTTTGGCTCTTTTAGCGGATGAGCCAATCTGCATGACAAAACTTTTCTATGGTCATTCCAGGACTCATACCTCTAGTCAAGTACCAGTAGCTAGTCCTTGCGTGGAATTACTGGAAATGGTAACCAACCCTTCTGATACTAGGTTTGCAATTGTCTCAAATGACTCAAGACCAATCCTTCCTCTGTCATCAATTCCAGAGTTAGATTT
>JAKSZP010002303.1:0-16759 GCA_022478985.1 Massospora cicadina | reverse complement strand
TGCCAATGTCCTTGCCAAACTCAACTAATTAATGGGAGTACGAGGGTACTCTCGTCCCTACCATCCAGAGACAAACGGAACAGTTGAGCCCCTTGGGACGTCAGTGAACATTATCTAGAAATTAACATTGGCCCAAACCATCCAAATGGAGATTTTTTTTTAACCCATAAGCCAACCGGGGACATCATTACCGAATATATGGAAACAAAGGGCAAGAAAAAAAAACCCCAATCTCTTCCCCCGCCCGGGATCCGGTTTGGGGGTTTGGGGCACTACTCTGAGGGGGGGGGGGGGTTTTTTGTCCGGGGCAAAAGATTCTAAAAGCGCTTTTTGTTTTGGTCTCATATATCCATAGAGCCAGGCTTGGAAGTGCCAGTAAGGGGGGAAAATCTGTTAAAACCCCATGAAGGGTGGACTTCCTTGAACGCATCTTTTTGGGTTGGATTGTCCACATTGCAATGGGTATTATTAGGGGTGGAGGGTAGATAGATTTGACTCGATAGGGGGGAAAGATACTTTGATATCGGAATTTCTGTTCGTTTTGAACCAAGCAGGCGGGGACTTCCTGCCATATAGCTTTGTTTGGGGGGCTTTTTTTTAGGCGGTGATGGGGGATCCCTACCCTCCAAACTGCCATGTTTTGTGGAGGGAGTTGGACGGTCCACCGCCCAAAAGGTCCTTCAAAAACAGCCCAGGCGTTTGCTCTTATCCTTGGCTGTGGGAGGGGGGTGGTTTTTTCCAAATTTCCTTCTGTGGGTTAAATCGGGGTCCAGCATATCTAGGATTCTATCCTAGCTATGCTTGGGGTTGTTGCAGCATATCCCTCTGGGGGTGGTTTTTGGGGTTTTTTTTTGAATTGGGGGCTGGGCTTTCCCTGTATAATACCCATGTTCTCTATGGTCCATCCTTGGTGGATAGTTCAGAGGATATGTTTAAAGGGGAGGTTCCTGCGGACCCGTTTTAAAGTTTAAAAGGGATGAAAGATCGGGTGGACTTGGGTTGGAAGACGCCTGTAAAATTAGTCCTTGCTGTCAAATGTTGGGGGAGGTCTGGAGCAAGGATTTCCTTTTTTTCCCGGACCTGGGGTGTGATTGGCATGGTTCTCAAAAATATATTAGTCCCATGCCTCCGCTTGAGCGTGGGCCAAAGAGGTTTCCATCCGTATAGGAGGGTGAGAGCCAGGCCACAGCCAGCCCTGGATAAGCCTGCGAATTGAGGTTATAAAAGTAGGTGAGAAGGCTATCGCATGGGCCTGGTACCACAGTATTGGGAGGATGAGCGAGTTAGCAACTGTAACTCGTCCTGTTAGTCCTAGGGTTCTCCCCTTGAGGGAGGCTACGCGTTTGGATACCCGTTGTAACAGGTTACTTTCCATTGTCTCATTAGCATATCCCCCTTATTCTAGCCGGATTTTAAGGTGTCAGACAGGAGTGGTAGTGGGAGGTGTTGCAAAGGGTAAAATAATTGGGTTTTTTCTTTGAGTGTTGGTGTGAGGTTCTGATGTTGTGGCCTAATTGTTTGTGTATCTGCCTAAGAGGATGATTTCTGTCTTCCTTTTGTTGAGCGATGCATTGCTCACCTTGGAGTATTCCTCTAGAGTGTGTTCCAACTGTCGGGCATCTTCATTGTTTGCTATACCTGCTACGCAGTCATCTGTAAAGGCCAGTATCTTGACTGTTGGTTGTCCTTGTGTGGTTATCCCCATGAGACTTGAGTCAGTTACTCGGAGGAGCGGGTTAAAGCTGAAATTGTATAGCAGTGGGCTGAGGGGATCCCCTTGTTTGAGCCCTCTGTGTGGTTTGATATTGTTTGTTAGGAATCCAGGGCCGCATACAGCCATGGTTGCAGATTCTGTTAGGAGCATCGCCCATTTTATGAATCTTGGTGGGAGTTTGAAGGCATGTAGACATTCTTTTAGGTATGGCCAGCTAACTCGGTCATACGCCTTTTCCTGATCCAAGAAGACCAGGGCACCAGTTGCTTTGGATTGGCAAATGTTTGCAACAGGGTGTATGTTGTTCCAGATTGAACGCCTTGGTATAAACCCAAAATGGTTGGGTAATAGGACGTCAGATGCAATTGCGCCAAATCTAGCTGCTAGAATTTTTGTTAGAATTTTTTTGTCAGCGTTGGAGAGTGCAATTGGGCGCCAGTTGGCCAGGCCCAACTTGTCACCCTTTTTATACAAGGTTATAACGTAGGATTCATGGCCTCCTGGTAATAGGCGTGTTTCCAACAAACTCTGGTTCATTGACGCCAATAGGAGGGGGTGATTTGTTGAAAATATTTTTTGTAAAATTCATAGGGTATCCCATCAGGCCCTAGGCATTTCCTACGTGGTGCACCGAGAATTGTTTCCCAAAGCTCCTCCCATGTGATAAGGGATAGTATATTGTAATTTGGTGGTGTACTTTGTATCTTGGCAGTTTGAATAAATTCTTTAATTTTTTGTGGATCTGTTGGCATATCACAATATAATTCGGTGTAATAGCGGTGTACTTCCGCCTTGACCTCCTCAGGGTCAGTTGCCACGGTGCCGTTGGTCTTGCAGACCTGTGTGCATGTGGGCTGGTTTCCATGGGAGTGGAATTAGCGGAAAAAGTATGTCAAACAGGTTTCGCCTTCCTTTATGAACTTACCTTTGTTCAATACTTTGATTCTGTGTTGGTGTTCAAAGATGAGATTGTTACGTCAGACTGAAATTTCTGCCCATTTGCGTCCCCAATTAGGGCTATAGCCAGATCTCAGAGTATTTATTTCCAGGTGGTCTAGTTCTGCCAAGGTACACTTGATTGTGGCTGTGTCCACGGTGTACTTGCGTGATGCAATATGTCAGGTTTTGTTGATTAAATCTTTTTTGAAATTTTCCCATGTTCTGATGGGATCTGAAGTGAATGGGGCTGTGAATTCTGGGTTTGTAGCCTTGTTTTCAACCCAGTCAGATATCTCAGGCAATCTTATATTTTCTGGGTGAAGCTTTCTCCAAGGCGACACCTTTGTGTGGGATTGGGTTGATTCTAACTGCACCATAAATAATCAGTGATCAGAAAAATTGATCTTTTTTGTTTTAAATTTGGATATTCTTGAGTGGTGGGATTGTGGGATGAGGATGTGGTCAATACGACTCATCAATATGAGCAGTCCCTCACGTATTTTGGGTCTTGTCATATGGGGAAGGATTGGTGAATTGGGGGGAAGAGCATCCTGTAAGCCAAGAGATGCCTTCATTGTGCAATATTCAATGTGTCCAGGTGGGTATCCCCTGGGATTAGGCCATTGATCTGTATCAGGGTTATCCCAGCAGTTGAAATTGACTAACATGATGATATCCGGTGGGAGGGTGAGAGTAGAAATTTTTTCAATTTTTTTCTCTCAGTTGCAGTGCACGGTGCATAGATACATGCTAACAAAATTATTTCATCTTGGTATGTGATTGTTGCTACCAGGACTTGACCATGCAAGTGTGATGATGAATTTGTAATTTTTTTTTGTTGTTTTGGACTATCACCCCACAGTGAGACGTCCATACTGATTGTGATGGTGCGACCCTAGTTGACCAGGATTCTTCTTCCCCTTGTAGGCAGTGGGTTTCTTGGATGGCCAAGATGTCTACAAGAGGTTTTCGCAGGAATGCCAGCTTTTTGAATTGGGATGTATGAGCCCTGGCTCCCGCGATAGTTAATGTCCCTATTGACACTGAGGTGCCCACAGCGCCTCAGGAGCGGTTGGGAGGACCCTCTGGCCCTATCCCACCGCGGCTCATTTTGGCCATGCTCTGCGTCTGTACTCCAACTCTTTCACTGCTATTGTTGGTTCTCTTGATCTGACCCAATGACTCAAGGGAATTGCAGTTTTTTGCATTTGCGTCAATTTTTCCTGCACAGGTCTCATGTTGATTTGATGCGGGTTGTTGATTGAATTTTATATTTTTGAGGTTCAACTTTGTTGCATTGTGCACCGCATTTTCACCCAAATTGTGGTTGTATTGTTCCTCAGTATGTGCATGACTGATGACGCTTTGTGGCTCAGTCTGGTTACTGTGAAAATTTTTGACCTGGGCATATTGTTCTGATTGGTTGGTTTGGTGAATATCTGAAATATCCTCCTAAATTTGTCCGTGGTTAATGGCGGATTCCGCATGTGCCGCTGCTTCAGCCGCTGCTCTCTTGTGGGCTTTTTGTGCTGCTTTATGCTGTTTACTTGTAACTGGGTCCACAATGGAGTATAGTCCATCTTCACCCCAGCGGAATGGGTGGTGGCCATCAGTCATTTTGGCAAAGTTTTCATTATCTTCGTCCATAGCTTCTTCACAAAAATCATTTTCCATTAAGCCCTCTTTTACAGGGCATGCATGTTCCTTGTGGCCCAGTGAGCCACAGTGGTTGCAAATGGGTGATGCGCGTTCCGGTGAACTCAGAATGCAGCTGACTGGCCCCCATCTGCAAAGTGAAATTCTGCTGCACGGGGAATTCTGGATAAATCCTCTTCCACTTCTGGGAAGGGGTTGATTACAGTGATAGCTTTGCCCGTGCACAGATTGGGCATTAAGCGAAATTGCTGTAATTCAAGTTGTTGGATTTCTCCATAGACCACAAGACCTTTGCAGAGCTCCTCCTTGATTACCTTATGAGGAAGGTTGGTGGGGAGCGAGTCAAAGGAGATGAACAAAGTTTTTGCTTTGTTCCATCTGGTGCACATGGTGCGCAAACTTTTTTGCCCTCAGGGAGGGCAATTTCCACGCAGATTTTTGCTGCGGCATCAGCTTCATTGGCTGTTTCAAAACCAATATTGATCCAGCTGCGGCCCATGTTGTTGGTGGCTACGTACACCGCGTGAGGGAAAAGTGAGGTCTGTGCCTCACATGTTTTCTCCCACAGGGTTGGTGACTCATCCTCAAGGAAGAGTCTGATCCTATGTTCCACCTTTGACAAAGGTTGGTTGAATTGAATGTACATGTATTGCGCGTGCTTTACAGTAAATACCATAAACCCAGACGGTGTCTGAGTTTGCAATTTTTTTACAGCTTGGGTTCCTGGTCCCCCTCCAGGGCGTTTCTTGCCCTTAGTTGCACCATTAAGCGCACCGCTTTCCATGACGCTCGCCCATGTTATATTATTTTTGTTATTAAAGTCGCCCATTTTTCCCGTGTGTGATTATCCAAATTTGCTGTTTGAATCGAATTGTAGTAACTAAAGTGATTGTTATGAGAAAGAAAAGCCCTTTGCTATGCTATTATTATATATATGTTTTTATTGGCTAACTTATTGAACCTTCTTAAAAATTTTGCATGGACCCAGTTGTATATATGGCAAGTCCTAACATCCTTGCTTTTTTATTTGAATTCAAAGTCTTATTAACTATCTTATATGGCCCAACCCAGATGTGATCTAACTTTTGAAATAAGCTTAAACCGTGGGTGTTTCAAATAAAACTTCATCGCCTACTTCAAAATTAGCCAATTTATAGCATTTTTCCAAATCCTTTTATTATTGTGCCTTTTTCACAGCAAAACTGTTGCTGAAGGCTTGAGCTTGCAATTTGATTTGGTTATCCGCAAGCTTCTTGATGTATTGAGTTAGCTGTTCTTGCTGTGATCTTCTAAATCTAAATATAGTAGTGATGGAAGGGCACGATGTCTTCCATATAATAATTGAAAAGGTGACATTCTGGTAGCTGAATGGTAGGGGATGTTGTAGGCAAATACTGCCAAACTCAAGTAAGTACTCCATTCATATAGTTTGGTCAAAGTTAATTTCCTGATAATATTCTTTAAAATCCCGTTTGCTTACTCAACCATACCATTAGTTTCAGGATAGTAGCAAGCGGAAAGCATGCCTTGTACTCCTATTTACTGGATGAGCTTGGCAAGGACATAGGCGGTAAAATTTGTTCCAATATTGGTTAAGATAATCTTGGGACATACCTGCTTTTAAAGGATGTTTTCAATGTCAAACTTGGCTGTAGTTGCTGCTCCTGCTTTCTAAATAGCCTTGAATTTGACCCATTTAGTCAAGTGGTCAAAAGATGTGATAATGTACTTGGACTTAAAATTGTTTGTTGGAAGAGGGCTGCCAACGTTGATAGATACAGTGTGCCAGGAAAACTTAAGAAGGAAAAACTGATACAAGATGCCTTTAGAACGGTTTCTTGCCTTGACACTCCACATAGCATTATAGCATTTCTTGGATGTCAAAAATTCATTAACTCAGGGGGTGGAAGGCGAGTCAGTAGAGCATACAGCTACCAACCTGAAGGTTGCGGGTTTGATTACCGCCCTTTGCACATCAATCAGGGTGCCATCTGAAGGAAGCTATTGGCAGTTAGTAGGTACAATAACACGAAGACCTTACCCATGACAAAACCAGAAAAATCTTAGTCCCAATCTGGAGATGAAAAAAACTTTCTACAACAGAGTTGACCCTGCTCAAGTTTCATTTCGATACTTTCTTTCTCCATTTCAGTAATGTCCATCCTTGGTCAGCTTGCCTCAAATAAATAAAATTCATTAACTCCCAATAGTAGAATTTCTTCAAAACTCCTTCATCTTTTTGAATCCACCATGCCCTATGGCCTTATGGGAAGCCAAGATGATGTCTGTTTGGGCCAATGGTCTCAGAAAAATATACTTTTTGCCATTGATGATCTTGTAAAATTTCCTGTATTCAATAGTTGTAGCTTGTCATAAGTCTAGTAAATACTTTTTGGACATATTCTGGCTCATCCTGGTACTCTCCACTGATCATCTTCTTAAACAACTCATTGGTGGCAAGACTAAGCGTTTAAACAGTGGGCAGTCAGGAAAGGCAGTCAACATTTTGATGCTTTACCACAGCGCAATGCTCAATTGTGTAGTCATAAGTTGTAGCTTCAATGCCCAGCGGGCTAATCAGCCCACATAATCTCTTAAGTTGTTCAGCCATCTTAGGGATGCATGAAAGGTAACAACTTTAAAGTGAGTGCCATGCAGGTAGACCCAAAATTGCTTGCAAGCATATATGACGGCCAAGCATTCTTGCTTAATTATCATGTAATTTCTCACATGAAAGTTTAAGGTAAGTCTAGAAAAGGCAACTGGATGATCTTCACCATCCTCCTCAATCTGAGGTAATAAAGCTTCAACTGCAATTAGGGATGCGTAAGTCTGGATGACAAATTTTTAATCAAAGTCTGGATATCAAAGGACAAGCGCGACCAGTGGTGCTGATCAGAGATGATTAAACGCTTCTTGGAAAGATAGAGTCCAATCAGATGGGACCTTATCCTTGAGTAGATAAAAAAGCATCTCTAAGTTGTATGAAATTTAATAATAAATTGGAAATAGTAACTGATCATGCTTAGGAATCCTTGAATCTTGCGGTTGAATTTTGGCCAATTCATTTTGGAGATGGCATCTAACTCAGAGGGTTGAGGTCGAAGTCCTACTTTGTCAATTTCAAAGCTGAGATATTACATCTGATTCTTGTGGAACTAGCATTTTCTGGGCTTAATTTTTAAGTTAGCAGCTGTTATACTTCTGAAAATTTCCTCTAAGTGTTCCAGGTGATCGTCAAAAGTGCAGCTGAAAACGTTGATATTGTCAAGTTACACTAGTACACATGACAACTTAAAATCTTGCAGGATTGTGTCCATGGTTCTCTAGAAGGTAGCCAGAGCATTGCAGAGTCCTTGAGGTATTCTTGTAGGCTGAAACAGGACCTCTTTGGTTATTATTGCACATTTCTCGCGCTCCTCTTTGAGAATATCTATATGCCAATACCCGCTGATACTGTTCATCACTGAGAAGAACTTTGCGCCCCTTAGCCTTTCCAAGGCATCATCAATTTGTGGCAGAAGGTATGAGTCCTTTTTTGTGATGTTTTTTAACTTCTGGTAATCAGTGACTACTAGATTGCTTCCATCCTTTTTCTTTACTATTGAAATTGGTGCAGAACAGGGACTTTTTGAAGGCACTAACATGCCACAATCGAGAAGTTTTTTAACCTCCTTGAATACGGCTTTTTCTGATGATTTAAATTAAATAATTGGGTTTAATTGAATTAGTTTATGATCTCCAGTGTCAATATTGTGAACAACCCCCCTTAGCACATCCCAAGTCAAAATCATCTTGTGTGAATAATTCCAAATATTTAGAAAATAACTCCTGAGCTTGGTTTTTCTAGAAGTTGGTCAGGTCGCTCATGTAACTCATAGGGACTACATTGTTAAAACTGTTTAGATCCTTGTTGGGAAGCCCTAGTTTGATAAAAGTTTCATACTCATAAAATGAGCTAATTTTTTGGTAGAGAACAGATGAAGAAAAGAGATTGTCTTATGCTGCTCAATGGTAATGGGCAGATTTTTTAGGTTTGCACACAAGATGTGAATTTTTACATGGCTAAGGATGATGATACTAGGTGCAATGTTTGGCTCAAATTGCCATTTGGACCATGATTGATATACTTCGCCATAAAGTCCTTCTAAGATTGATTTTCAGTTCAGTCAGGACAATTACTTGTTCTCCTTGATATAATAATGTGCTAATTTAACCAAAAGGGGTGCCCTTTGACTCGTTAATCTGGGTGGGTAGTTCTTTTATCTTTAATTGTGCTTTAATGTAATCAATCAGGACTACTCCATCTTTGTAGGCCAGATTTATGAATAAGCTTGGCTTCTTTTTCTCAACTTCTCCATCCTTATTATAGTAACGTGGGATAGACTGGCGGAGAATGGTGTGAGTATTGTCCTTGTGATTGGCAGCAACTCCATATCTTCTAAGGAATTAGTCCTAATTAAGATATTGTAGTTCAAATTCAGCAATACTATGGCAGGTAGTGTCACTACAATAGATACGAATCTGATAGGTAATGTACTGTATGCACCCAGCGACTTGGTTGTATGCTCTCCAGCTGCACCAAATTCCTGACAGTGGTCAACATTGGGCACAATTAATTTTTAACCAATTTTGTGCTGACTATATTGATAGAGAAACTGCTATCAACGATGGCCTAAACTCAGACCTTGTTTACTGCTATGTCCACATAAGTAAATTCAGAGTAGTTTCAGAGGTATTTATTGTGTGAATACTGTGATTGCTGCTCAATTCCAAATGAGATTTCAGACCTGAGCATATATCTGGGATTTTATCTTCTAAGGTTGCTTAAGATGGCTACTTGTATGTTGTTAAGCAAAGGTAGACCGGTTGAAAATCCAGGTTGGAAATCCAAGCCTGATAAATAATATACTTTGCATATGGTTTTGAAACTCTATGCTTGGGCTTCTTTGGTAGTTTTAGAGTTTAGTTGCTTTTGCTTTGGTCTGAGTAATGACCCTAAGGACATCATTAGCTAAAATATGGTGGAGGTTATCTTTGGCAACATCTTTAGTCCTAAAGAGCTTGCCAGGGTCAGGTGGTAAGATTTGGTGAACATTGGAGGAGGTAGAGCATTCCACATTTACTCTACCCGCTTTTTCCCACTTCACTGTTGCTGTTGATTTCTAGAGCAACGTTGACCAAGGCTTTTTGTCTAACCATCTGTAGCATTGGCTAGCAAAATTCCCCTTTTGGCCACAGTTGTGGCATGTTATTTGGTACTGGGTGCTATTTTTGCTTGAAATTTTGGGTTTGTAGTTTGGGAATTTTTCGCTTCGTTGGTCAAAGTGTTGCTTTTTGGGCCTGAAAATTGGAAATTTTGCTGCTTTTTGGGCTTATTAAGAGCATTAAAACTGCGGTCACAGCTTCTCAAGTACTTAATAAGCTCTTGAGTTTCTATTTCTCTGTTTTATGCAGGTATCATGACATAGTGTAAGTCATGGTAGGATATTATTGATTGCTCCATTTAAATCTTAATGTCAAGCTCAGTCATTACGTTGCACCTGATCAAGACTTGTGCCTCATGGAAAAATCTGTCAGCAAAGTCCTTATAAAGTCTCATTCTTCTTTAATTCAATAATAAGATTCTTGGTTTTTCAGGCCGCTATTTTCTGGTCTCTCCAAACTGTTTTGTCACTGCAATATTGACATCCAAATAGGACCAATCGTCACCCAAATAGGGCATAGCGAGGTCACAGCTATGGAAATCAAGTGAGGTGATTAAAGCTGATCCTTTTGCATGTTCTGATGCTCCCCGCATTGCTTTTTTAAATATTTTGAGAAAATAATGAACATTTTCATCCCTATCAAACTTTGAAAAGTCCAATGGTTTGAAGTTATCTCGCGCTGTATCAGTCATAGGTGCCTCACTTCTCCTATAAATTAACGCCTTGGCAAATCATTAGTCAAAATAGGCCCTCTTTTCCGTTGGGGAGTTTCTAGAGTCAGGATTGATGACAGAACTTTAAACATAGAACAAATAGTTCTGAAATATCATTTTCTGCATTGGTGATGATTCCTGATGATTCAATTTTATGGTATTGCTCCATAATGCTGGATTCCAATACTTATTTTGGCCATTAATTGTTTTTCAAGTCATTTTTTGGCCTAATGGGCAGAGCCTTTTTCAATTTCTCTATTATCAGGGCTGGGTGAGCACTGACAACTTCGCTTTTTGAGTATAATTTGATCACTTTATATAATGTTGTCATGTTCATTTTCAAACAAAACTTGGTTGGACTTTATGCACTTTTTATCTTCAGCAATACTATTTACTCAGGAATTTTTTGCTGATAATTACATTCTGGGTTCCAAATTCTCCTGAGAAATTTTAGCATTTCTGGCATGAAATTCTGACACAACAATACAAATTTTTGAAATTCCTCTTTGATCTGAGCATCCTCCTTGTCCCTAATTGGGACCTTTGGTAATGCTGCAAGGTCTTCAATGCTTTTTTTCATGATACTTAACTCAGTCCAAACATGCTTCTCAAAGTTAACGTGATTTGAAGTTAATACCAGTTGCTCTTTTCAGCTTGAAGTAGCCTGTGTGGTGAGTCGTTAAGTCTGAGATAATAGGAATTCAGAATAAGTTTACAGTTTTTGACAGTGTGTACACATGTTTTGTATCCATCTGTGAAATAGCCTATGGTAAGCAAGAACTTTTGCAGTTATCTTTGGGAGATCTTTGTTTATAAGCTCCTCAAGGGTGTTTAAATCTTTGATGAGCTTCAATGGCAAGTTCTGTATTATCCAAAATTGCTTTTCATACTTTGATAAAACTAAATTAAATTTGTCCAGTAGAGCATTTCAAAAATATTGTTCTTCAATTTGTACACGGTAGATTTCTGTGAGTTCCAGATTTTGTCTAGCAAGAATTCGCTGGGGTTGCTTGATTGAGGGTTGTACAAAGTTAACCAGGAATTCATTAGTTGATTGACTGTCTATGAGATTTCTGGAGAGATATGCCATGGGTGCATCACAATACTTCATGTATATCTCCATACTGAGTCCCCAATCTTCGAGGTAATAGAACAGGTTGAGACAGGGATCAATTCTTGAAGTACTAATCCTAACTCCCTGATATAAAGTTTCCAGGATGGCTTTACGCTTTCAGATGTAAGATCAATTGAGCTTGTTGCATCTACATGAGCTCCTCATTACTGTGATAAGATACAGGAAGTAGGAGGTACCCACATCAGAGCCTTGGCAGCTGGTATTAAAAATATCTGAGATTTCCTTGTCACTATTTTCCATCTCATTGTCACTTTCTTGTCTGGCCAGATCTGCTAGGAACTGGATGATTGGTCCATAACAGAGAGTGTCACCTATTTTAAGAGAGCACCAGTTGTTAACCTCCATTGAACATTCACTTGATAAATAAAATTTGCACGTCTAATTGGGAAAAAGTTTGGCTAAAAAAATCCTTAATTTTAGACTGTGTCTTATGGTAATTTGGCCGTTTGGAAGCTTACTAGGCTTATGTAAATTATTTGAATCTTCTGGTAGATCTTGGGCTTAATCTTCCCTATGAATTCGGAAATTTCTACTGAGGCAGGTAAAAGTACAAGCTGAGATTTCTGACTTAACAGCTTGTCAGTACTGTTTAAAAAACTTCTAATAAAAACCAGATAAAGAGAATTAAGGAAATATATCACTTATCATGAGATATTATTTAATGATCTTTTATTTAGGCCAGGCGCTGGTATCTATACCTATAGGGCATCTCCTGGCCACATATTGAGAACGCAATTTCCACAGATAATTATTTTCCACCTCAGTTCAACCCATGAACTGATACAACCATGACCTAATGCTAAGACTATTGGTGGCTGTAACGGATGGAAACACCCCAGCTCCATCCACCATATAATTTTACATATTGCTTTGGTGCACCAACAAGTAACCAAAGCAGCCTAACCAAGTAGGAAGAGGTTTGGGGAACTGACAAGCAACCAAACATTCACCTCTTATTGGTTGGCTATGTAATTCCTCTGTGTGGTTGGTCCAACCCAACCACATGAAAGCTCCTCAAAATGGAAACATCCAAAAAAGACCACAGGTATGCAAGGTTTTGTGAACCACAAAACATTCTTATATTCTTATTCTGGAACATAAAAACCAAGGCACACGCCAACCAGAGCTCATCTGGGGAGCAACTGACAATGCTCTAGGAAGGGAATGCTAGGGTCCTTGTAGAAATTCCAAAGTGAACTTCAGAAATGGGCACGTGCGCTTTATAAGGGCAACGCTTTGGGGACCTCACCTAAGCTATTGATTAGGCTCACATAAGCCTAATTTACAGCTTGGGTGTGGCACAGCCCAGCATCCAAGATGACCAAACCTAAGAATGTTTTTAAAGCAATCCAACTCAGATTTGGAAAATCCGAATCTTAGTCAGAATGTAACAAATGAGACAAAATCATCCGTTACAGTGGCAAAATACTCTAATATCTGAGGAGGTTTTAGGAAAATATCCAACGCAAACGTGAAAAATTGTCCTAAAACCAGACCAATTTGAGTTTCAGAATACAGCTGACAAATTATACTTTTAATAAAATTTGGCATTGATTTCAAATAAATGACATACTCCTAATTAGGACGTCAGCAGGCCTCTATCAATAGCACTAGGTATTCCATTTGTGCAGTCCATGTGCAAGTGCTATCATGCTAATTATGAGGATCAACATACAAAATTTGCCATAAGGCAGGTAATTGATTGCAACAATATGATGGCAATCTTCTAGTTGCTTTTGTCCATAAGATTTTAAAGGTATTTTCAGTGATTGATCCCTGGACAATTTCTCATTGGAATATAGTTGATAATATACCCTATTAGTTAGGACCAAATGCCAAGCTTGTTGTATATATAATTGGCCTGATTAAGCAAGGATATCTGGCACAAGCTGTCAAAAGAATAATTGGTCTCAGTTGACATTGATTTATCTGACCCACATCATGAAGATTGGTATAGTTGAGAATTAGAGTAATCAGCCCAAGTTTTGAGAGGGTAATCAGCTTGATTTGTTGATTGTCATTTATATTTGGGTCAACTACCAGAATCTGACATGGAGCGATGAACAAAAGGTGACATTAAAAATGTTAAAGCAATTGCTTCAAAAATGCCTATCCTACACCACCCAGGCTATGGTAAACGTTTCATTTTGTTTACCAATGCCTCTGATTATACCGTTGGAGATACCTTGGCTCAATTTGATGTAAAAAGGCGTGGATCACCCAGTGTCATATTTCAGCCAGCTGCTTTCAAAAGCTGGACACAACTTTAGCGCCACAGTGAAGGAATGGCTTACTGCCTACTTTGTGTAAAATACTACCATTTCTTTTTGCATGGAACCACCTTCACCATGGTTACTGACCACGCCTCATTGAAATGGGTACAAAATATGAAGGATTTTACTAAAAGGTTGTCTCGTTGGGCCTTGGAGCTCCAACAATATGATATGAAGAGTGAACACTGGGCTAGAACTATCTATATGAATGTCAATGGGTTGACTCAGTTACCTCTTCTTTAATTAGATAGTAGTAAAGCTGAGAGATTGCATGACCTTCTAATAACACCTGATGCTTGTATAATAATGATGAACCTGTCAATATAATGTTAGTACAACACTCCCACAACAGAAAGGTGGAGAGAGGGAAGTTATATAAAAAGGTAGTGGCAAATTGATGCCCTACCTTTGATCCTCAGAACGTGACCTTCTATCATGGAGGCTCACTCTACCCTTGGGAACAGCGGAGTGATATAAACTTATGAGTGGATTAAAGACCGGTACTACTGGGAGTGAATCATGGAACCTATTATCAAAGTCCTGGATGCCTGCTTAACCTGCAAAAAGCAATCCAACCTTAAGACCAAGTATCAGTATCACCCAACTACCCCTCACCAACCCTTCCACATGATAATTTAAATGTGGTAGGTCCTCTACCCCAGACTACCAGTGTGAATTGCTACATAATGGTAGTTATTGATCACTTCATGAAATGGATTTAAGCAGTGGCCCTCCCAGCACAAACTGCTAAAGCTATCGCCACTTCACTTAATCAGTATATTTTTACCCGCCATGGTTGCCCCAGGTTCTACTCTGAGCAATAAGAAAATTCACCTCCAGAGTGGTCAAGATTCTGGCGACCACCATGGGAGCACAACAACTCTTCTCAGCTCCCTATAACCCTTTGGAAAATGGTACCATAGAGAGAGCAAATGAAACCTTGGTATCCATATTACAAAAAATAGCTACACCAGACCCTCTACACTGGGCTCAGTTCTTGCCTAGTGCCCTTATGGCATATTGTATTAGCCATCACTTGATCCTCAAAATGTCTCCATTCTACATTCTATATGGTTGAGAACCTGGGGTACCCAATCTCCTAGCTAAAGATATCTTTTTTGCTAATACTGATTATTCTTACAGGGCCTTGAAGAGGTTGGCCCAACACATCATCCAGCTACAATCTGATGCTATGACTAATTTAGATAAAACTGTCACCAAAGAGGGCCATCAGCTAATGAGCTCTGACCCCTTTATCCTTCTTTTCAACTCACTTAAAAAGGTTTTATATTCTCATAACTTCATCACTCCCAGAAGTGAGAAGTTTGTGTCCATTTGGGAAGGACCTTTCATTGTCATCTATAAGAGGGGTGATGAATACTCTATCGAGTCTCTTGCTTCTGGATTTACTATCAACTGAGTACATAGATGGCTTCTATACCTTTATTCACCCCCAATATTTTTGAAGGGGGTAATATTAGATGCTTGTATATATGACTAGTGAGTAAGAATATTCTAGTACAAAATAATTTAGATTACACTAAAATTTTGCACCTAATTTATGGTAGAATCGTCTCAATCAGAGTAATGATTTTACTCCTAGTATTCAGCTAAAAAGCTCTGATCAAACTAATGAGGTTACTTCAAACCACAGCAGAATAGGTGAACTGAATTGGAAGTCTACCCATGCACCAGCTTAAATCTGGTGCACTTCCTAAAGAAAACAACTTAACTTTTATAGACCTAAAGAGGGTTCAGGGGTATAAAAATATTGTATCAGACAATCAACTAAGAACTCCATTAATTAGCTGAATAGATTATATTTTCAAGATATTTGATTGGAGAGATTATATTAAGATATTACCACATGAGTAAGTCATCCTGGCCATTGACCTAACATCAAAAAAACCCTACTGAGGCAAAAAGATTTTGAGAGTGCTGATAGGTTAAATTATCATTTAGCTAAATTGAGTTACCCTCAGCTTAACCTAAATTCCCTCTTATCTCATTATTAACTTCATAGTAGCATAAATATTGGGAGGCAGTACTTTAATAAGGGGTCACCTTTTCCCAATTATAATGTTATTATAATTAATAGATTTAACTTTATCTGTGGTGTCTATTTTCCTTTAAAAATCTAACACAGTATTGAGAGTTTAATTACTCTACCTCTGTGATATTTGTTAAGATCCTGGGCCTAAGCATCTGTGAGCAACATATTGCCAAGATTCCAACATGGACATATATACTGTCAGACAATTTCCCTCTCAGCTTTGGGAGAAGAATGTTTTGGGAAAAAATAGTATGAATTTGGTAAATACAAAATTGCCTAACTCTTGGTGAAATTATTTAACTCAAATAATCATTTTACTCCTTGCCTTGCATCAACCTGAGGAGACTGAGTCGCCCTGGTCTGTCATGGAAATGGCAGAAGAAGTTTAGACCGGCCTGCCAGTCAGGATGCGTAAGCATCCAGAAAGCAAGCCAGAATGCCAGAGGCATTGCCGACTGCATGACTTGATATGGAGCCAGGAAATAGGATACCATGATATGGTGGTGGAATGTCAGGGTTAGGAGTATCCCAACGGCAAACCACACTGAAAAGACTTCAGACCCAGGGGTTCTGGTAACAGGGGTGGAAACTACTGGGATAGTTTCTGCGAGATTCTTGGTTGTTAAAACCATTTCGTTGGGGGTAGAAGAGAAGCGAATTTTCTCTTGTAGTTGGCGAACATAGGGCCATAAAATCCCTGTATATTGCTGCCGGAAGGTCATGAGAACTGGGATGTAGAGCCAAAAATTTCAGACTTGTTGAGCCCAATTGGCAATAGAGGAATCATGGTAACCAAGAGAATTGGTAAGGCCCACCCAGAGTGCAGAGCGGTGGACCACCAGGTAAATGCCATATGGATTGTGATCAAAAGGAAGGAGATAAAAATTTGGGGTTTTCAATAAAAATTTTTATTTGTGAAATAAAGTAAGAAAATTGACCAGTGATTTTCTCAGTGCCATGCAACTATTAAATAGTGGTCAATTGGGTAGTGACAATGACGTGGGAAGGATCCACAAATTCAGCCTAACCGCCGAATTGGATGGTAGTGGGGGAGTTTACTCTTTGGGAA
>JAKSZP010002302.1:0-16843 GCA_022478985.1 Massospora cicadina | reverse complement strand
TCAGAAAATGGTGCAGATATGAGCTCAGTTGAGAAATTCTGCCATTTCGGCTGGCTGAATTGGTTTGGCTCGGTATAACTTGAAGTTATATCTTTACATTTCAATTGCCACTTCAGCCGGTGTGTCTGCAATGGAATTATCCAATCTTTGCACCTGTGTGCAGGCCACGCTCTGGCGTGGTGCCAATTTTTTTTTGAAGAAGTATGCGGTGCACTTGTCACCTTTAGTGATGCGTGTGGCCCTGTATTGGACACAAACCCAATGTTTGTGTTGTCTTTCAAGTGCGTTGAGGTGGGCGGCTGCCTCTGCCCACTTCCGGCCCCATGCAGGGCTATATCCTGTGGCTAGATTGTTGGACTCCAAGTGGGCCAATTCTGCCAGCATGTGCAATATAACCACCGATGTGGCTCATGAGCGTCTGGAGGAGAGATGGCATAGTGGCGGATGGTGTCTTCTTTGAAAGTTGCCCATGTGGAAATGGGGTCTGTGCAAAACGGTGCAACAAATGATTTTGCCAAAGTTGCCTCTTCCACCCACATGGAAAATCCTGGTGACGCAAGCTTGGGGGGGCGGATCTTGCACCAATGTGGGGCCTTTGCAACTGTGACGGGTAAGTGGTATGTTATTGAGACCAGTCGGTGGTCAGAGAATTCCATTTTCATTGTTTTGAAGTGGGAGATGTGGGGTTATATTTTGCCAGCGCTAGAATAAGGTCTATGCGGGTCATGGACCTTAATTGGCCGTTATGGATGTGGGGATGCATCATGTTTTTGAGCAGTGGGGCATGTCGTGGCAATGCATCCCTTAGCCCAAGGGTGGCTTTTAGAACGCGTAGTTCTACGTGACCCTGTGGGGCGTAGGTTGAGGGCGGCCACTGGTCCATTGGTGAGGTTAGCCAACAGTTCATGTCGCCAACTAGGAAAGAATTGGGGGGTAGTGGGAGGGATTTGACCAACGAGAAAAATTTCCCAATGCTCATGTGCACCGTTTGGGGTGTAAATGTTGCCAATTGTGTGTGCAACATCGGCCCATGAGAAGGTGACAATGAGCACTTGGCCATTTAGGAATGTTTCTGAAGATGTACATTTGAAAAATTGTTTTTCTGAATTAGCACCCCACAGTGCTTTGACCAAAAGGATAGGGATGGTAGGAGCATTGTTTTCCAAGCTTCCTCAGAACCTCGTGGACAGTGGGACTCCTGGATGGCCAGGATATCCACAGGTAAATTGTTTTGTAAAAAACTCAGTTTCCTAGCCTGGGACGGGGAGGCCTTGAGTCCAGCGATATTCAGCATCCCTAGGGTGAAGGTTTCCCCCATCGCACCTTAGGTGCAAGGGGGTGGGCCCCCAGGCCCACCAGCCTCTTCCAGGTCCCCACAGGCTTTCACAGCAGCGCAGGTATTAGCAGCAACACTATCAGGGTTTTTGTTAATTTTTGCAGAAAGAGTTGCATTGGCTTTGGCCTTTGCTTTTTGTTTTCCCAATGTCAGACGAATTTTTTGTGGTGCAGATAAGTTTGGTGCACCATTGAGTGGGGCAAAAAAAATTTTCAGTTGGGATAGGTCCCAAGTCAGTTTCGACTGGGGCTTGGGTGCAGCGATTGGGTGAGATCAAATCTCCCATTGGATCCTCAGATTGAGTGGCCCATTTGGCATGGGCCTCCCAATCTGATTGGGTGATGGATTCCCGAGTTGCTTCTGCCGCGAAGGTCTCCATGTCCTCCTGGCATTGTGAGTGTGGGATAGTGATGTTGGCCTTGGCTGTTTCCTTGGCTGTGGCCCTATGGGCCTGCTTAGACTTCTTTCGCTCCTGCAGGGAGATGGGCTTTACCAATAGGTAGCAGCCTTGTGCTCCCCACGGGAAAGCCTCCTTGGTGCTTGCAGTTGGTTCGTAGTGCGCCTCTCCACTGGTCATGGCCGCTGAGGGGTGCTCTTGGAATGTGACGCCCTCTTTGATGGGGCATGTGTGTGCCTTATGGCTGAACATGTCACAGTGGGTGCAAATGGGGGGCGCGCTGTCCACGGTTACCCAGAATAGGTGGGTGGTATGCCCTGCAATGTCAATAAAGGTGGAGTGCGGGATCTGGGTTAGGTCCTTCACGATCTCCTCAGTTGGGGTCAGAACTGCAATGGCTTTGCCAGTACACAGGTGTGGCATCAGCGTGAAATGTTGCATTTTGAAAGATTGTATTTTGCCGTATATGGTGAGACCATCTTTCAGGTGTTGCTCCAAAATGTCACGTTTTACAGTAGTAGGCAAAAAGTCAAAAACGTGAGGAAAATTTGGTTTGATTTTGTCCATCTGGTGCATTTAGTTTTGATGACCCGTTGCCCTTTGGGGAGGTTGACCACTATGCGCACCGCTGCAGCCTTGTCTGCTGCTATTTTGCTTTCAAAACCTAGGTCCAGCCAACCACATGACATGGAGTGAGGTGCAACGTACACCACTCGGGAAAATTTTGTGTACATCTTCACAAAATTTTTCCCATAGGGCCATTTTTTGGATGTCCAGATACACACGGACTCCAAATTCCACCGACAAAAGTGGCAGGGAATATGGCATGTTGATGTACTGGTTGCATCATGCTTGCCATGTGAGTATCTCTGAGGAAATTGTGACCGCCAGTTTTTTTAGATTTTTTCTATTCCACCAGATTCTCTGGGGCGTTTTTGAACATTAGAGGCCATGGGCCTTCCGCCTGCTCCTCTTGCCTTGCTTGCCCAACTGCTCCCAGACATGGGTGCAGACTAATCCCCTCTATGAGATTATCAAACTAGATTTAGTCTTGAATTGAATAGGTTGCAAAAGTGTTTGCAACGAGAAAGAAAAGTTTTATAGTATCTCATAATAAATACTAATAATTCATCTAATAAATTTAGTTGATATATGGTCAAATTATGCCAAATTTACTGATCACCATATACAATAATTCACTCTAGTAAATTTGTTAATTTATTGGTCAAATATATGTAAAAATGATAGGCTCTATAGTGATTTAAGCTTATCACACTATGATCTCATAGTTATCTGGATTTTGAACATACCCTAAGCCATTGGACATATATCAAGCTAAGAGTTGATTTAAGCTATCACTACATCAATGCCAAAATTAAGTTTATCTGAAGATGTATTATCCCACAATTGAAATCTATTGCTTCTGGTCCATTTTTAACTGACTGAAAAAAATTTGGGAAAAAGAACCTCCTTTAAAAAAGCTCTAAAAAGTATGAAATAATCAAGAAATTATGCCTCCTAATAAAACCCTTTTGAAGTCAGCGCCATATTTTAAACTGAATTATAGAATTTTGCTCATAAAATAAAATCTATATCTTATGTCTGGATTAGGTTCAAATGTAAACTATAAGCAACTTAGAATAAACTTTACTGAGTGTATAAATTATAAATACATATTATAAGTCACTTAAAATATGGAACCAACTTAAAAAAGGATTTCATTGAGGAGGCATAATTTCTCAATTATTTCATACTTTTTAGAGCTTTTTTAAAGGAGGCTCTTTTTTCCAGAAATTTTTTTGAGAAGCTTCTTTTTTCCCAAAAACTTTACCCCAGCTCTTTTCTCCTCAAAAAGTAGTGCATTTTTTAAAAGTGGCTCTTTTTCCTACTTTTATTAAATATCACTATCTCTATATATTGTTTTTGACCTCTTACTATTTTTCTATAAAATTAAAACTTATTGTATATCTATTATATATCATATCTTATAAACAAATATACTAATAATTCATTTAATTAAATTTAGTTGATTTTATTGGTCAAAAAATACTAAATTTACTGATCACCATCTACAATACTTCATTTTATTAAATTTAGATGATTTTATTGGTCACATATGCTGAATTTACTGATTGTTATCTACAGTAATTCATTTTATTAGATTTGGTTGCTTTTATTAACAATTTATGTAAGTTTATTGATTGCTATCTAAAATAATTCATTATTATTAAAATTAGATGAGTTTATTGGTCAAATTATGCAAAAACAATATCCATCTATAATGATTTAAGCTCATCCCACTATGAGCTCATACTGACTGAATTTTTAACATACCCCCAGCCAAGGACATATCAGATGTGCAACAAAGCTATTGCTTCACCAATGCCAGAAAAAGGTTTATCTGGTGTTGTATTAGTCTCACAAGTACCCATCGCTTCCAAGCCCATTTTGATATTTTTACAAAATTAACGGGCAGATACTTGACCAATACTTAAAAAAAATGGGACCTAAGTTGGAGCATCCTCGATTTTTGGATAAGATGATCATCCAAATTGGTCCAGTATTTTCAGAGTTATGCATGAACAAACATAGAAAAAAAAGAAAAAATGATTAAAGTTTTAACTTATGGTAAAAAACTTAAGTGCATGATATATGCCTTATGGCTGAAGTTATTAGAAACTTTCTTATCATTTTATCTACAGTTATGATAGGATACTATCATTGTGTTTTGTTATTTTTATAAAGGATAATACCTGAAATGGTTAGATTACTTAAGTAATGGTTGGATTAGCCTAACTAAAACTTTGTATGACAGCAGGCAAGTAGCAGGTAGATATATTCAACTTTATTTAACATATATTAAATTAGGTAACATTTTAGTTGTGGTGGTTTAGGAAATTATCTTATAAATAAATCATTATAAATGCACGTTTATTTCAACACCTACTCCTAGACTATTTACCAATCTCAGATAAACTTGACACAAATATGTAAGAAATATATATAATTGTTCAGTTGATTTGATTAGTCCAATGTTTAAGGTATAAGGTTGGCAGTTTTTACTTATTTAGTTTTTATTTTTAGTTGACTTTATCAAGTCAATTATATGGTAAACTTTCAGATATCTATCTATATTAACTTATTTTATTTATTTGGTTAATTTAATTGGTCAATCTATAGGAAATTTATGTTCACCATCTACAATAATTCATTTTAGATCTAGTTGATTTTATTGGTCAGTCTATACTAAATTTACTGATTGCCATCTACAATAATTTTTTTAGATCTAGCTGATTTTATTGTTCACCTATGCAAAAACAATCCACAACCATAATCATTTTATGCTCATCATGCTATGATCTCATACTTGAACATACCCCCCAGCCATAGGATATATATCATGTCAAAATATATAATATTGATTGGTTGAATTAATTAGCCAATCTATAATAAAATTACTGATCACCATCTACAATAAATCATTTTAGATCTATTAAATCTAGTCATTTTATTGGTTAACCTATGCAAAAACAATCCACACACATAATCATTTAAGCTTGTCAGGTATGATCTTATACTTTGAACTTACCCTTAGCCATAGGACATATATCATGTCAAAAAAAACATATATATAGGTTGAATTGAGAATCTTCTCCTTTTTCAAAGTCAGTTAAAAAGGAGAAGGTTCTCAATTTGACTCTATATTTTTTGTTTTTATGTTTGTTCATAAATAACTCTGAAACTACTAGACCAATTTGAATATTTTTTTTCAAAAAAAGAGGGTGCTCTAACTTAGGTCCTGTTTCACTTTTGTAAGAATTGATCCTGTCATGGTTGGATGTCTTAATAGTGGGAACTGATGCCAAAGATAAGGATGGGTGACAGGAGGCCCAGAAGGTAAAACTTCAGGCTCTTCCTGACCTGAAACATACCTTAGACCAACGCTGGGTGTAAGCAAAGCATGCCCATGTTGGTACTAATGGGGTGCAAAACGCCCAGCCCCTTATCTTGGCCCAGGCACTGAAGCAAATGATCTACATAACGAATGAAGATGGTTCAATTCAGTTAATTGGATAATGAGGGTTTAAATTCCATTTGAGTTATGAAATCTCAAGCTTGGGTAAAATACAGCTTCAATCAATCACTCAAGTGAAGGCACTTTTGGTGTATTTTACAAAAATGGATGGAAGCATTTGTTTATTGGAATGTCAAGGCTTGGGCACACTTCCGCAGAACCCTAATTCCCCTGACCCACTTTGAATACATTTTTTGTGACCAACATTCCTCGTTGGTTGACTTTCTTAAGAAATAAATTTATCCATTATTCTACATTTTACTTATGGTTCCTTGGGTGAACTTGGTGGCGGACCTCTTTGAGGAGGTCTCCAACTATGTGGGCCACTTCCTCTTATCACAATTTACTAAAATCCCAGATGCTTCCTTGGGCCACTCAGGTCCCCTCCAGATCAAGGCACCCAAGCCTACTGGCACTGAGTTACACTTGATTATGGACTCCCTCTGGGGTCCACTCAAGCGATGCTGTTTCTCACTTACCTGGTACTATATGCCACTCTCTACACCCTTGCCTTGAGTACCTTTTGCATAGGCACCGTTTGAGGTGCCTTGTTTCCCATTCTCTTAACAGCTAGTTCCCTAGCAGTGTGGGTTTGCATCCCACATCACCTTTCTGGGAACGAGAGAGTTACAGACAATCTCTTGACATTAGTTGACCAACCATTTTATTTTATGTGCATAAAAAGTATCCATGTGAGACTTTCTTTATGTGTAAACTGGGTGCGCTGACCATTTGTCACTGCCACAATGGTGCTCACCACAGTTTTCATTTGGTTTTGTTTTGGTGCATCTCAGCGTTATTCTTGCAACTACCAATTGGGAAGTGCCCACCCTTCCTGCTTGTACCTGGTGGTCTCAGACCTTTCATGATCCTGTTGTCATGATTTCCCACCTTTCTCCTGAGATCTACTCCAAAATTCAACAGGCCTTGGCTACCCTTGAGCCAAAACCTTCCTTAGGAGATAATAACTTATCTGGTTCTTGTCCGCCTTTATGAGGAGTGGATTTGTTGTATCAGCTGTCTTCAGAAGCGGCTGACTGGGTTTTTACCATATTCTGTGCACATCTGCTCTTGTGGCGATCCGTGGAGGGCTTGAAGTGCATCTTGGTGCAACGTCATCCTGATGGAGCATCTTTCTAATCCTTTTACAAGTTCTTTTTGTTGAGACAAGCAGGTCAGCTGATGAATTTATATTTAAATGAATTTTGTGTAAAAGCCCAGGCTTTATCCTTGCCTGACATCATGAAAATGTCATTTCTCCGTTCTTCCATGGACCTTTCTGTGTGGAATTCCCTGATTTGGGTGTCACCCCTTTCAACTTCAATCTTCTGATTGAAACCCTTTGGGGTAGTTTCTCTGCCCCAACCTGGAAGGGGCCACATGATTTGGCTGTCATGATTGCATCTGGCTCAGCACCTATAAATATGGAAACCAAAAAGTTGAGCGCGCCCTTCACAATGAGGGAATCTTATTCTTCCAAACCTTCAAATTTTGAAGAATTTGAAGCTGAGCAGGGTTCTAGCCTCAAGTCTAGAATGAATATGTCAGCCGATTCCACCACTATGATGTCACCTGTGGTTGTCCATATAAATACCGCATCTCTGATTAGTGAAATCCCCTTGAATCATGAGGTGCTCCCCACTGATTTCCTCCCCATCTCAGCGGAAATTGGGGATTTAGGAGGGTCCAGACCTGAATTTATCCAAAAATGGGACCCTGATAACATTTTTCTCCCCATCACGTTTCTGAGGGGCATGCCAATGTATCAGTTTGGGGCCTGGGGGTGATGGCACTGAATAATGTAGCCAACCAAACCATCGGAGTTGGTGTGGGTTCATGGAAGCCTGTTAACGTGCTTTGTAACGCGTGCAATTTTTCACAAAATGAGCCATTTATAAGCTCATATGGCCTGGATGAGGACCCTATTCCAGTTTATCAGATTACCCCTGAGAACCCTCATTTGACCCCTACCATGATTTGAGGCACTCAGGATGTGGAAAAGGAGCTTTGTGTTAAATATAATCATAAATATGCCTCTGCAGAAGGTGGGGTGGGATATGTGACCTCAGTAGTAAGAGTGGCCCACTATCCCTCCCCTTCTATGATTCCAAAACATATCCTGAGGGCTTGTTCAAGCCAGAGAAAGAATTTTCTGGTGAGATAGTGGCGTTTTCTGCTTTGAATAAATCCCATTCTGGATACTTCTTGTTGACTGCTACCCTTACATCCTCTTTTGAAAAGTTCAGTACAACTATTTTAGTGGATACTGGTGCCTCAAATAATTTTATTGACCAAGACCTTGCTGACTACCTTGAGTTGAGTTACTCACCAGGTGGTATGGTTAGAGGTGGGGCTTCTCAAGGTATCCACACACTGAACGTCATGGGGTTAGTTGACTTCCAAGTGGGCTCCTATCTATTGTCTGACCAGTTTCAAGCTATCAGAAACCTCTTGTTCCCCATTATTTTGGGTGTAGAGTGGTGGCGGAAGTTTGACGTCAGGACTAATTTGAAAGAAAACACTCTGTCATTGTCTTTGATAAACAGTCACCAGTTGATTGTTCCTTTGTCTGAGGATAACGCCCAGGGCAAATTACCCCATTGGCCCAATGTTCCCACTCCTTATCTTGCCCCTTTGCTGAAGCCCTCCGTGGAACTTTCCCTACCTTCCTGTTTAGAGGAGTTGGCATCTTCTTTTGATGCAGCTTCAGCTAGTACACTACCAGATCATTCCGAGTTTGATTGTGAATTTAAACTCACTGTGGATCTGGTGCGTATTTCTTCCCCCATATACCCATTGACTGTTTGGGAGAAAGAGGCTTTAGATGTGTGGGTGAAGGAGCAGTTGGCCAAAGGTGCCATCTTTCAGCGTACCTCCCCTGTCTGCTCCCCACTTCTCTTTGTGGAGAAGGCTGATGGAACTTTATGCCCTTGTGTCAATTATGGAAATTTAAACAATGTGACTGTACCTGACCTTCATCCCATCCCTTTAGATTCCCAGATTGCACGTTATGTAGAAAAGGCAAAAGTTTTCTCCAAGTTGGATTGCCTCAATGCATTCAATCAAATCTGGATAAAGAAGGGCCAGGAGTGGTTAACCGCATTCTGCACCAGAAAAGGAATATTCCAGTTCCAGGTCATGCCCTTTGGGATTAAGAATGCCCCTGCCATCTTTCAACGCTGCATTGATGCTGCTTTGGGGGACTTGTTAGGGGTATGCGCGGTTGCCTACATAGATGATATCCTGGTGTTTTCCCCTGATCAGGAGTCACATGCAGTACACCTTTGACAAGTGGCGGAGAAAAAAGGGCCGCCCACCTTACACTCAAGATTAGTAAATGTGAGTTCTTCAAGTCCCAGGTTACTTTTTGGGCAACATCATTTTTGACCAAGGCCATATGATAACTTCAGACAAGAAGAAGACTATTTGTGAGTGGCCCACCCCCAACTCAGTCAAGGAACTGAGGAGCTTTTTGGGGATGTGTACGTTCCTCAAGAAGTTTACGCCCAATCTCTCTGAGGTAGCAGCACCCTTATATAAGGCCAGTGGAGCCAAGGTGCTTCAGTAGTCCTCCGTTTTAGAGGATGCTTTCCAAGCGGTGAAGTGCACCCTGTTATCCACATCCATCATTCGCCATGTTGACCCTGCCAAAGAGTTCATTGTGTCCTCAGATGCTTCTAACTTTGCCATTGCAGCTGCCCTGTTACAGGTGGGTGAAGATGGGTCTGAGCATCCAGTGGGCTATTTTTCTAGGAAAATGTCTCTGCATGAGTTAAACTACGCGTATATGACAAGGAGTTATTGGCAGTGGTGGAGGCACTGATTTATTGGCATCACCACTTACATGGCTCCTCTCAACCATTTCAGGTATGCACAGACCATCAAGCCTTGTTATACTACTGTGCTCCTCATGTCCTGACACCATGTCAGACCCGTTGGCATGAGACCCTTGCTTTATTTAAATTTTCCTATGAGTTCACCAAGGGTAAGGAGAATGTTTTGGTGGATGATTTTAGCCGCAACCCTGATTTGGCTCCCAATCCAAAGGAGGTATAAATTTACAACACCCAGTTGATTATTCCACCAAGTATGTTCTGCCTCAACTTCCTGATTCCATAGTCCATATGCCAGCACTTGTACCCCTGGAGAATTCAGCAGAATATAGTATGTTCAGAAAGGTAGTTCTTTCTCAGTTGTTATCAGCTAAATATACTGTTGTTCTTGCTAAGAGCGCCCTAAATCAGGAGGACTTATCCAGGGGTTATCATGTGAAGGATGAGATGGTATGGTTTCAAGGGTGCCTATGGGTTCCTGCTGGACCACTGCATCTGGAGATCATCTGGAACCATCATGATGGAATCACCATTGGTCATCCTGGGAAAGCAAAGACATTAGAGTCGATATGACGCACTTATAATTAAAAGGGCTTGCCTGCTCAGGTGGGGCGGTACTGTAAAGAGTGCCTTATCTGCAACCAAATGAAACCAAATTGGCAACCTTTAGTGGGGTTTTTAGTACTGGTTCAAAAGGCTGAAGGGCCCTGGTCTTCCCTATCAGTGGATTTCATTGTGGAGTTACCTGTTTCAGATGAATATGATGCCATCATGGTGGTGGTGGACCGCTTTATGAAGTTTGACCACTTTATTCCTTGCAGAACAACCATAACTGTTGCTGAAATGGCCAGGCTCTTCGTCGCCCATGTATTTGCGCTTCCTGGGGTTCCTCAAGAAATCATTAGTGACTGGGGACCCCAGTTTACCTCCATCTTTTGGGAAGAGTTGTGTAAAACTCTTCAGATTCACCCCTGCCATTTGACTGCCTATCACCTCCAATCAGATGGGCAGACTGAGCAAGTAAACCAGTGCTTGGGACAATTTTTGTGTTGTTACACCATTGCAGACCATTCAGATTGGGTTTCTCACCTTCCCATGGTCCAGTTTAGCTACAACAACACTTTGCATTCATTGATTGGTTGTTCACCCTTTTTTGCCAACCATGGCTTTAACCCTGCTTTTAACATGGAGCCCAGCTGTGGCTCCAAAGTGAAAGCGGTGGTAGACTTTTCTAAGACCCTCAAGAAGGTCCATCAGGGGGTGTTCACAAGTTTGGAGGCAGCTATGCTAGATTATAAGGAGAACGCCAAATGGAAAGCGCTGAGTGGGTCCAGCGTACAATAAAGGGGATCTCATGATGCTGGATGATCACAACATCCCTATCAAGCAGCCATGCAAAAATCTGGGTCCATTGAGGATTGGTCCTTACCGTGTAGTTAGAAAGGTGAGTCATGCCTCATACCGGTTGGATCTTCCCTATGCGTTCCAGATCCTCCCTGTCTTTCTTGAGAGTAAATTGACATTGTTTGAGGTCCCCCCACCTGCAACTCCTGAGGCTTATCTTGTGGATGGGGCGCCAGAATGGGAAGTGGAGGAAATAGTAGCCTCCCACTGGGTTAAGCGACATCTTGAGTACCTGGTATCCTGGAAGGGGCTTGATGCAGCTGAGAACAGTTGGGTGCTGGCACAGGATTGTGTACATGCCCAAGACCTGATTGAATCATTCTATATTTTTTCCCTGAGGCTGCAGGATCTAAGCCTAAGCCAGCTGTTGCTGCTATGAAGTTGCCACCAGCACTTAAGAACTTCTCCTTAGTGAAAGCCCCTGGAGGGGGGTGGAGCCCAAGAAGGAGGAGAGGGTAATGTCATGGTTGGATGACTTAATAGTGGGAACTGATGCCAAAGATAAGGCTGGGCGACAGGAGGCCCAGAAGGTAAAACTTCAGGCTCTTCCTGACCTGAAACATACCTTAGACCAACGCTGGGTGCAAGCAAAGCATGTCCATGTTGGTACTAATGGGGTGCAAAACGCCCAGCCCCTTATCTCAGCCCAGGCACTGAAGCAAACAATCTACATAACAAACAAAAATGGTTTGATTCAGTTAATTGGAGAATGAGGATTCAAATCCCATTTGAGTTACAAAATCTCAAGCTCAGGTAAAATACAGCTTCAATCAATCACTCGAGTGAAGGCACTTTTGGTGTATTTTACAAAAATGGATGGAAGCATTTGTTTATTGGAATGTCAAGGCTTGGGCACACTTCTGCAGAACCCTAATTCCCCTGACCCACTTTAAATATGTTTTTGTGACCAATATTCCTCATTAGTTGACTTTCTTAAATAAATTTATCCATCATTCTACAATTTACTTATAGTTCCTTGGGTGAACTTGGTGGCGGACCTCTTTGAGGAGGTCTCCAACTATGTGGGCCACTTCCTCCTATCACAATTTACTAAAATCCCAGGTGCTCCCTTGGGCCACTCAGATCCCCTTCAGATTGAGGCACCCAAGCCTACTGGCACTGAGTTACACTTGATTATGGACTCCCCTCTGGGGTCCACTCAAGCGGTGCTGTTTTTTGCTTACCTGGTACTATATGCCATGCTCTGCACCCTTGCCTTGGGTACCTTTTGCACAGGCACCATTTGAGGTGCCTTGTTTTCCATTCTCTTAATAGCTAGTTCCCTATCAGTGTGGGTTTGCATCCCACATCACCTTGCTGGGAATGAGAGAGTTACAGACACTCTCTTGACAGATCCAGTATCTGATCTGTAGTTTAGTATGTATAATAAAATGGACTGAAAGTAATGGATTTCAACTGTGAGGCCAGTTTACTGCAGGATAAACTTAATTTTGGTGTTGAAGTGATAGATTTGAATCAAATTTAGACTTGATATATGCTCTATAGCTTGGTATATATTCAAATCTAGAAAAGTACAAGCTCATAGCATGATGAGCTTAAATCATTATAGATACCTGCCATTTTTGCATCATTTGACCAATAAAATCAACTAAAATTAATAGAATGAATTATTGTAGATAGCAATCAGTTAATTTAGCATAGATTAACCAATTAAATCAACTGAATTTAATAAATTAATAATTGGTATATTTGTTATGAGATGCTATACATAATATATACAATGATTTTTATTCTTATATAGAAATATGAGGGTTCAAAAATGATATATAGAGATATTGATTTTTACAATAAAATTAGAAAAAAAACTATTTTTAAAAATACACTAAAGTTTTTTGGGGTAAAAAACTGGGGTTAAAATTTTTTGGAATAAAAGAAATGCCTTCAAAATAATTTTTGGGAAAAAGAACCTCCTTTAAAAAAGTTCTAATAAGTATGAAATGATTGTGAAAATTTGCCACCTCAATAAAACCTTTTTTGATTGGGACCATCTAGTGCTAAAAAATAAAACCTTTTTTGAAGTTGGTGCCATCTTCCAACCTGACTTATAGAATTTTGTTCACAAATACAAATTAAAGCTTATATTGGATTGTGTCCAAATATAAACTATAAGCAACTTAGAATATACAGTGCTGGGTATATATATATATATATATATAGATATAGTCATTATAAGATGGTTTAAAATATGGTGCCAACTTCAAATAGAGTTTTATTGAGTATTTATAATTTCTCGATTATTTCATAATTTTAGAGCCTTTTTTAAAGGTGGTTCATTTTTCCCAAATTTTTTTGTTGATTCCATAAACGATTCGAGGCTATCGGTTTATTCAGCATGTTGCGGGATGGAAAATAGGGCGATTGGTTTATTGCTGATTTCCGTACCACCAATAACCTTCCAACACCTCCACCGAGACAAACTTAAAGGCCACCCCCTGAATACTAGCGAGTAGATCCACCCTTCCCTTGGTGGAACTTTCCTACCGGTTATTTAATTATTCTAATCAATATAGTTTTCCCGAGATCTTTTCCGATCAAGGTTTTATCAAATGCCATCATAAGCTAGATTGACCCTTTGATAATCTAAACAGTTGATCATTACAAGTAGTTAAAAGGTTCCAACCAATAGGTTCAAGTTTAAATTGATAACTTATATAAGCTAAAGGTATCAGGTTGAACGTTGAGCCGCTGCAAACTAAATTTAAATCTACCGGTATATCAATCAATAACCATCGGATATTTTTAACTTCTTCAACTTAGATGATAATTTGATCAACTTTTTAACCGCCCAATATCATCTATTTTAAATCACCATCAATTCGGATGGAGAAATTAATTAGAAAAATTATACCAGACTTCCGTTAAAATGATAGCCAATCGTATCGGTAAATCTAACCTAAAAAAGTTAATGTTACAAAGAGAACTTAAAATGTTAAACTTGATATACCTTAAATTGGAGGTGATGATTACCTAATTGGAACCTTATGTACCTTCTATAGACGATCCAATTAAAGTTGTCACGGTATAATTTAAATGTAAGGTTCAACAAACTAGATTAATAACTCAATAATTAATCATCTATTCAGACAGTACAACTTCAATTGATGCAATTGGCTTTTTAGTGTGGCCGTCAGTTTTAAGATAATTTAACCTGTAGCTAATTTTTTAAACTGTAGAATTAAATCATAACCTCAATCCCAAATTTGATTTTTTATTTCTTTATTTATGATTCTCGAACCTTTATCAACATTTGAATAATGTTTTATTTTTAAGATATTTTACATTTCATAGCAAGTTAAATTAAACTTTTTTAACCCAACCACAATTTAATCCAAAGCCCAAAATGCCACTCGATAAGTTTCGACCAATCTTTCAACACTTGCAGCTAGGTAGTTCGTTTGGCACGCCTCTTTGTGGGGTCACTCTTTTAAGCTTGGGGTGCTGTTTTGGGGGGTTTTGAGGCTTTTCGATCTATTTTATGACATCATAAATTGTTTTGCTTTTGGCAATTTAACCCCAAATTTAGGCAATCAGGTCGCTTAAAGGTAGTTTTTCGACCCCCGAGTTTATTTTGTAGCGAATCAAAAAGCTTTAATCTCACTTTACGAGCCCCACCTCAATGGTGAGCATGCATTCGGAGATATTTGGAGTATTTGTAAAATTACATATATAAACTAGATATTCGGAGTATTTGTAAAACTATATATATAAACTAGATTCTCACTATATAAAATATATTCTAATAGCAAAGGCGGTCCATGGAGTTCCTGGCCTATCATACGCCGTGCATGGAGGTTTTCCGAATTTTATCCTCCTTTCCCATTCATTCGATTTCCCTTTAATCAGTGCAGTATCGTCCCCAGGTCGGCCCACCTCTAATAAAATATATAAAATATATTCTCCAACTTTCCAATAATCATGAATGATACTGCTTATCAGATCTATTTAATGATTTTTCAATAATCATAAATGATACTGCTTATCAGATTTATTTAATTATAAATATATAAATATGAATCTCCATATATAAATTATATTATCTAATTTCCAATATAATAAATAAAACTGCTTATAGGGAGAATACCCCAGTGGTAGAGTATGAACCCTCTACCACTGCCTCCCGAGTTCGATCCCGGTAATGGACTTTGGGTAGGGGACGATTTTGACTGTGTTGGTTTTGCGCGCCAATGCCCCGAACCGAGATAGCGAATAGCAAAGGCGGTCCATGGAGTTCCTGGCCTATCATACGCCGCGCATGGAGGTTTTCCGGGTTTTATCCTCCTTTCCCATTTTCTTCACTTCCCTAATCGGTGCGGTATCGTCCCCAGGTCGGCCCACCTTGAATAAAATTTAAAATTTAAACTATATCAAATGTAGTTGATCAGATAAATTTTATAAGTATGATGATTTACCTTAATACAATCAATCTAATCTGATCAAGATGGCTTTAGTTTTGACCTAAAACTAAAGTTAAAGTTCTAAACTATATCATGAGCAGCCAATCGGACAAATTTTATTAGTATAAATGATGCTTTAATATTATTTAGATGATCTAATCTGGTTAAAATAGTTTAGTTTAGATTGAATATTTAAAGTATTAAATTTTATTATATATAGTCATTTGGATAAATTCTATTAGTTTAATAAGTAATTGTTATCAAATTAATCTAATCTGATTAAAAATAACTTTAGTTTAGACTAATATAAAGAGTTTTAGCCTATATTTTTTAGCCAATTGGATAAATTTTACTTTTATATGATATACCATTATCTAATCAGTCTAATCTGATAAAAACGGCTTTAGTTTTAATTTAATAATATGTACCCCCACTCTAATGTAAACCCTTCTGGGATAATCAGAGTATCCTAAAAATTAAGTAAAATAAATTCTCTGATTCTATATATTTAACATTTATATAGATAATTTGATACCAGATATCTCAAATCAATCTGTAGCTTTATATTTGTAAAACTTGCCCACATTTTTAGCCAATAAAATAATATCAAATTCAAGCTCCATTGATGAGTATAAAGTATAAAATACTATTGTCAGAATTTTAACCAGATGGAATCCTCCAATAATTAATCAATATTTGGGATAAAAAGGCCAATCCTGGCAGAATGGCTTATTGACTGAATTTCATGTTATTTGGTTCAATTGCTGGTTAGTTGCTCCCCAATTTGGGTTGAACCAAAATTAATATTCTGCCAAGTTTAGTATTAGGTTCAAGTGGGGCCAATTGGTGGCCCCAAATTAGTATAAGGATCACCGGTGACTAATAGCCAAGGATGATCCAATCAGTATCAGTCAGCAGAATTAGAGTTCAACGCCAACTGCCATTTGTGGTCAGTTGTGGGATTTCTGGCAGAAAGCTGATGTATTCACTTCAAATGTTCACTCCCTGTATGATAATCTGATGTTGGTGGATCCAACAATTATGAGTTTGAGGTGGCTAAAGTTGTTTCTGGTGCCTCATTCATTATCAAGACAAGACAAGAATAGATGTTGGCAAGATGCCAAGATATTCTGAGTCAAGCAAATGACCAAAGTAGTTTCTGGCACATTATTATTAATTTGAAGGTCAAACCCAAATTTAACATTTAATTAGATTAATTATTTATATGGATCACTGGCAACTTAAGGCTGAGGATGAGCCAAAACTAATTTGGACATTGGGAAGGATGGAGAAAGAGGGTTTACACCAGAGAAGAGGATAATGTAGAAGAAGAAGAAGTAGAAGAAGAAGAGAAGTGGTTGGCTGGAAGAACCAATGGAAGAG
>JAKSZP010002301.1:0-16879 GCA_022478985.1 Massospora cicadina | reverse complement strand
TAAAAAAATTTTTTGCTAATTTTTTTTATTTAAATTTATATTTTTTACAATTTCAATCTTCCAAAGGGATTAAAATGCTCAAGTGGCTTTGAAAAAAACTTACTCGTTCAAATCTCTGCTTGAACAAATTACCATAGTAATCCAACTATTGGGTAAATTCCTCTTTAAATTACCTATTTTACATTGTCAGGGATGATCCCCAATTGCACATTAAGTGAAACCAATTATTGGATTTGTATCCTTTTAATTAATAACTTGTGATGTTTTAGTCAGCAACCACTGCTTAACTATAGATTGTTATTTACAATCTTTGAAGAGGTTAATTATCAAGCTTGAAATAAATTGTACTGAAATTAAAATTTAATTTTGAACTTAATTTAAGCCAAGATGGATATTGGGGTCAATTATAAAAATTCCACCAGATTTATTACGCGTAGCTACTCCCCAACCTATGTACATGTACATCTTAATTTTGACCAACTATCCTTACTTTTCACTGATGCCAGTGATATAGCAATAGGAACTATATTATCCCAGTAAAGCAAAAAAACAGTGGATAATCCCATTGCTTATTATAGAACAACCCTGTCAAAAGTCAAACGTAACTATGGTGTTACAGAGCAGGTGTATTTAGCGGTTCTACCAGCTATTAAGCCTTTCTTAACTTTTTATATTATAATCATTTTATCATAGTTACTAACAATGCTTTGTTGCAATGGCTTCAACAATCAAAGGATCAAGATGGGAAGCTAGCCCAATGGGCTTTAAAAACTTCAAAGCTACGAATTTTTCCATTTATTATCATCCAGGGCCCATTCATCAAAATGAAGACTTTTTTATCCAAGTTACGCATGCTAAACTTCAATAACCTGAAAAATTGACTATAAAGTCTTTTTAAACCAGCCATATTTATGGAAAAATGAGTCCTAACTTTTCAAAAGTATTATTAGAAAGGCTGTCAATTATCCAGGACAAAAACAGTAACCTGTAAAAAATTGTCAAAATATGGCTACCCTAAATACAGCCTTCTGCTCACACAGGCGAAATACAGAGGAACATTTGCAAGTCAGACATGGTGGAAGTCGGAAAACTTATCAGTGGATCAAGATGCAAAATACTGGAAAAGGATGCTTATCTCAATTCAAGATGCATTAGGGTCCTGTCTGGTATGTAAAAGTCAAACTGGACCTAATCCCTGACCTCAACATCCTATAGCTCCACCCTGTGAACCCTTCATACTAAAAGTATTGATGTTGTGGGTCCATTCTTTTGAGCATCTAGTGATCATCAATTCCTCATTCTGACTGTTGATCATTTAACCAAGTAAATTGAAGCCATATCCCCACCATTCGCTCTGGCAAGAGCTACCACCAAATTTTTATATAATCAGATTATCCACTAGCATGGGTGCCCTAACATAATTCTTTTCAATAATGGTCATAATTTTTGATCATCACTGGTGAATGAATTACCCAAATTAACGAGTACCACTCATGTATTCTAAATTCTTTACCATCCTGCATCCAATGGAATGGTAGAGCGTGTAAATGATACAATAGCATCAGCTCTCCAGAAAATGGCCTTGACTGACCCTCTATTATGGCTACAAAATCTTCCTAATGAAATCTTTGACAATTGATTAAGTTATCATCAGATTATTAAGATGTCACACTTCTTAGCTCTGTATGATAGAAATCCCCAGCTGCCCTCTATAGTTCAATGCCATGTTAGACAAAACATCTCCTGAAGCCCTTTAAGTTACTATGAGAGTATTGTTAATGAAATTATTTAACTTCAATCCTTAGCTTCTGCAAATTTGTCTGCTACCACTAACAGAGAGAATAAAAGGTTTAATGATAAGCATTCTCCTCTTCATATCTTAAAACAGGGAGAATTAGTACTTTTCTATCATCATTGATCTTGTAGACTTGATAACAAATTGGGAACCAATTGTTCAGAAACTTACAAAGTTATTTATAAATGAGGAAATGAACACTTTATGTGGAGGTCACTCAAGGAACTTTGATCAATAGAGTACACAGTCCATTTTTTCAGCCTTTCACCCCCCTACAACAAGATTTAGAAGGCGGCGTTGTCAAAATTCTGGTGTGAAATAACGATTTGATTCAATCTGATGACAGGATTTTTCCTGAACTAAAGACTTGAACAAAATAAATGCCAGGAATAATCCCCAACTAAGTATATTAAGGCCTCCTGATATTGGGATTCAAACCTAACCTATGAATCCAAATGTTGCACGATAAACCTCCTATTCCTGGGGGACAAACCTGATCTAATAGGCGACTGAATCCTGTTTGACAGAAGTGACCAGAATGTCACAGAATCCCGATTGTTATTCAATATGGATCTTAGCTTGAAAGCGTTTGGAGATTTTTACCTGAGAGTATATCACTGATCTCCTATATTTTTTGTTTTGGTTTTAAAGAAAATAAAAATTACAACCTTTTTGGCATATAATTTGGATTTACTTTTATTAAAATAAAAATTTTCCTGGATATGCCACTCAAAGAATTTTTACCCTTGAGTGGAGACTTTTTATTGAAAGCAAACCTTTTTCCAAATCCATCGCCCAGGACTTCAAGTGCTCTGGATTCTTCTAGAAAGGGACGGTTGGGTACAATCCCCCTAGTCCTGACAATGTCACTGGCCCCTAAGACCTTGCTTATACTATACGCATCTGGACTATCCAATGACCTGTCTCTGCACATCCTTTGACTGGCAAGTCTTATATCTATTACATATGATCACCCACTTTCAGGTGCATTTTGAGAAGTCCCTGAAAAGCTTAAATATGTCGCCATCATTCCCCGGCTCATTCTCTACTTTAGCATGGCTTTAAGCACTAATCTCTTTCCCTTCTCTAAACTCAGGCTCTTAGGAGCCCAGGGGTAATCAAATAAACATTGATAAATACTCCTCTAATTGTGATATTTAGTACTTAAATGAACCTATTTGTATAATTTCTCCAGATAAATATGCAACTTTAATTGATGAACCCTCAGACAATTAAAGGTTTTGTTAGTTAGTAATAATAATATGGTGGCAAAAACTTTAAATTTTACTATGAAAGCTGCGTCTTATTCACAGCGGAATTGTGTTGATAAAAATAACAAATTGCTCCACATATTCAGTTGTATAGGGATCATTGAGATGAGATATTGCTTCACCCCCCATGAAATAGCAAAGTGAATCTGAAGTCCGCCCTCACTAGCTCGAATTTATTACAACTCCCTAAGGGAAACCAAACCTTTTATAGACCTGAAGGGGGTTCTGAGGAATGAAGATATTTTATCAACCAAACATCACCTATTTTTATTTAACCAAGGTAAGCCGACCAGGGGACAGACATTACCGAATATATGTGAAACTAAGAGAATAACTAAGGAAATATAAAAATTGGGAACCCCAGGGTACTCAAGTTACCCCTGTTGCCAGCGGGACTGCCAGGTATAGGGGGGTTGGTGCACTACTCTGAGGGGGTTTCCCCTGCTATGGAGCAGGTGTGAAGGAAAGGGTCTGTGTGGAGGAATCAGAGTGGGAACCATGATTCTATGAGCGCTTTTTGCCTTGGTCTCATATATCCATAGAGCCAGGCTTGGAAGTGCTTTAGTAAGTGGACATGGAATCTGTTAATAATCCCATGAATGGTTGGGACCGTGCCCTTGAACGCATCTAATGCAATTGTGTGTATTATCCACATTGCAATGGGTATTATTAGGGAGCGGAGGGTAGATGGGATTGGTGACTCAATCTGGAGCGCGAAGATACCCTTTGATATCGAGAATTACTGTTCGTTTTGAATCTTGAGCAGGCATGCGACTTCCTGCCATATAGCTTTGGTTGGGTGGCATGTTTCTAGGCGGTGATGTAGGGATCCCTCCCCTCCACATACTGCACATGTTTTGTGGAGGGAGTTGGAGCGGTCCGCCATCCTATAGGTCCTTCTCAAACAGCGCCAGGCGTTTTCTCTTATCCTTGGTTGTAGGAGTGGGTGGTGTGTCATTTTCCACATTGCTTTCTGTGTGGTTAAATCATAGGAAATGTCCAGCATATCTAGGTATTCTATCCTAGCTATGCAGAGGGTTGTTGCGAGCATATTTCTCTGGGGGTGGTTTTCTGGGTTTCTTAATTTGAATTGGGGGCTGGGTCGTCCCCTTCCCTGTATAGTACCCATGTTCTCTATGGTCCATCCCATACGGCGGATAGTTCTGAGGATATGTTTGAAATGAGGGGAGGTTCCATGCGGACCTGTTGCAGTAGGGTGCTTGGCAAGGTATGAAAGTAGTCTGGGTGGACTATGTGGGTTGGTTATTTTGAGCGCCTGTACAAAGCTAGTCCTTGCTGCTCTGAACCAATGTTGTTGCGGGAGGTCTGGAGCAAGGGTTTCCTTTATCCAGGTACCTAGGATGTGATTGGCATGGCTCTCAAAATCTATTAGTCTCATGCCTCCGCTTGAGCGTGGGCCAAATAGTGTTTCCAACCGTATAGGAGGGTGAGAGCCAGGCCACACCCAGCCCTGGATAAGCGCGCGAATTGAGGTTATAAAGGTAGGTGAGAAGGCTATCGCATGGGCCTGGTACCACAGTATTGGGAGGATGAGCGAGTTAGCAACTGTAACTCGTCCTGTTAGCCCTGGGGTTCTCCCCTTGAGGGAGGCTACGCGTTTGGATACCCGTTGTAACAGGTTACTTTCCATTGTCTCATTAGCATATCCCCCTGATTTTAGACAGATTCCAAAGTGTCGAACAGGAGTGGTGGTGGGAGGTGTTGCAAAGGGTAAAATAATTGGTTTTTTCTTCGAGTGTTAGTGTGAGGTTCTGATGTTATGGCCCAATTGTTTGTGTATTTGCCTAAGAGGATGATTTATGTCTTTCTTTTGTTGAGCGACGCATTGCTCACCTTGGAGTATTCCTCTAGAGTGTTTTCCAGCTGTCAGGCATCTTCATTGTTTGCTATACCTGCTACGCAGTCATCTGCAAAGGCCAGTATCTTGAATGTTGGTTTTCCTTGTGTGGTTATCCCCATGAGATGTGAGTCAGTTACTTGGAGGAGCTGGTCAAAGCTGAAATTGTATAGCAGTGGGCTGAGGGGATCCCCTTGTTTGAGCCCTCTGTGTGGTTTGATATTGTTTGTTAGGAATCCAGGGCTGCATACAGCCATAGTTGCAGATTCTGTTAGGAGCATCGCCCATTTTATGAATCTTGGTGGGAGTTTGAAGGCATGTAGACATTCTTTTAGGTATGGCAGCTAACACGGTCATACGCCTATTCCTGATCCAAGAAAACCAGGGCACCAGTTGCTTTGGATTGGCAAATGTTTGCAACAGGGTGTATGTTGTTACATATTGAACGTCCTGGTATAAACCCAAACTGGTTGGGTGATAGGACGTCAGATGCAATTGCGCCTAATCTAGCTGCTAGAATCTTTGTTAGAATTTTTGTGTCAGTGTTGGAGAGTGCAATTGGGCGCCAATTGGCCAGGTCCAACTTATCACCCTTTTTATACAAGGTTATAACGTAGGATTCATGTCCTCCTGGTAATAGGCGTGTTTCCAACAAACTCTGGTTCATTGATGCCAATAAGAGGGGGCGATTTGTTGAAAATATTTTTTGTAAAATTCGTAGGGTATCCCATCAGGCCCTGGGCATTTCCTACATGGTGCACCGCGAATTGTTTCCCAAAGCTCCTCCCATGTGATAAGGGATAATATATTGTAATTTGGTGGTGTACTTTGTATCTTGGCAGTTTAAATAAATTCTTTAATTTTTTGTGGATCTGTTGGCATATCGCGATATAATTCGTTGTAATAGCGGTGTACTTCCGCCTTGACCTCCTCAGGGTCAGTTGCCACGGTGACGTTGGTCTTGCGGACCTGTGTGCACAAGGGCTGGTTTCTGCAGGAGTGGAATTGGCGGAAAAAGTATGTCAAACAGGTTTTGCCTTCCTTTATGAACTTACCTTTGTTCAATACTTTGATTCTGTGTTGGTGTTCAAAGATGATATTGTTAAGTCAGGCCGAAATTTCTGCCCATTTGCATCCCCAATTAGGGCTATAGCCAGATCTCAGAGTATTTATTTCCAGGTGGTCTAGTTCTACCAAGGTACGCTTGATTGTGGCTGTGTCTGCGGTGTACTTGTGTGATGCAATATGTCAGGTTTTGTTGATTAAATCTTTTTTGAACTTTTTCCATGTTCCAATGGGATCCGAAGTGAATGGGGCTGTGAATTCTGGGTTTGTACCTTGTTTTTAACCCAGTCAGATAACTTGAGCAATTTTATATTTTCTGGGTGAAGCTTTCTTCAAGGCGACACCTGTGTGTGGGATTGGGTTGGCGCTAACTGCACCATAACTAATCGGTGGTCAGAAAAATTGTTTTTTTCTGTTGTAAATTTGGAGATTCTTGAGTGGTGGGATTGTGGGATAAGGATGTGGTCAATACGACTCATTGATATGAGCAGTCCCTCACATATGTTGGGTCTTGTCATATGGGGAAGTATTGGTGAATTGGGGGGAAGAGCATCATGTAAGCTAAGAGATGCCTTCATTGTGCAATATTCAATGTGTCCAGGTGGGTATCCCCTGGGATTAGGCCATCAATCTGTATTGGGGTTATCCCAGCAGTTAAAATCGCCTAACATGATGATATCTGGTGGGAGGGTGAGAGTAGAAATTTTTTCAAATTTTTTTTCTCTCTGTTGCAGTGCACAGTGCATAGATACATGCTAACGAAATTATTTCATCTTGGCATGTGATTGTTGCTACCAGGACTCGACCATGCAAGTGTGATGATGAATTTGTAACTTTAAAATTTTTGTTGTTTTGGACTATCACCCTACAGTGAGACGTCCATAATAATTGTGATGGTGCGACCCTGGTTGACCAGGATTCTTATTCCCCTTGTAGGCAGTGAGTTTCTTGCATGGCCAAGCTGTCTACAAGAGGTTTTCGCAGGAATGTCAGCTTTTTGGCTTGGGACGTATAAGCCCTGGCTCCCGCGATGTTTGTTGTCCCTATTGACACTGAGGTGCCCGCGGCGCCTCAGGAGCAGTTGGGAGGACCCTCTGGTCCTATCCCACCGCGGCTCATTTTGGTTATGCTCCACGTCTGTACTCCAACTCTTTCACTGCCATTGTTGGTTCCCTTGATCTGACCCAATGATTCAAGGGAATTACAGTTTTTTGCATTTGCATCAACTTTTCCTGCACAGGTCTCATGTTGATTTGATGCGGGTTGTTGATTGGATTTTATATTTTTGAGGTTCAACTTTGTTGCATTGTGCACCGCATTTTCACCCAAATTGTGGTTGCATTGTTCCTCAGTATGTGCATGACTGATGACGCTTTGTGGCTCAGTCTGATTAATGTGAAAATTTTGACCTGGGCATATTGTTCTGATTGGTTGGCTCAGTGAATATCTAAAATATTCTCCTGAATTTGTCCATGGTTAATGGCAGATTCCACGTGTGCAGCCGCTTCAGCTGCTGCTCTCTTGCAGGCTTTTTGTGCTGCTTTACGCTGTTTACTTGTAACTGGGTCCACGATGGAGTATAGTCCATCTTTTTTTTTAGTACTAGATGGTCGAGTATAGTCCATCTTCACCCCAGCGGAATGGGTGGTGGCTATCAGTCATTTTGGCGAAGTTTTATCTTCGTCCATAGCTTCTTCACAAAAATCAATTTCCATTAAGCCCTCTTTTACAGGGCATGCATTTTCCTTGTGGCCCAGTGAGCCACAGTGGTTGCAAATGGGTGGAGCGCGTTCTGGTGTAACTCAGAATGCAGCTGACCGGCCCCCATCTACAAAGTAAAATTCTGCTGCGCGGGGAATTCTGGATAAATCCTCTTCCACTTTTGGGAAGGGGTTGATTACAGAAATAGCTTTGCCCGTGCACAGGTCAGGCATTAAGCGAAATTGCTGTAATTTGAGTTGTTAGATTTTTCTGTAGGCCACAAGACCTTTGCGGAGCACCTCCTCGATTACCTAATGAGGAAGGTTGGTAGGGAGCGAGTCAAAGGAGATGAACAAAGTTTTTGCTTTGTTCCATCTGGTGCGCGCAGTGCGCACAATTTTTTTGCCCTCAAGGAGGGCAATTTCCACGCAGATTTTTGCTGTGGCATCAGCTTCATTGGCTGTTTTGAAACCAATATCAATCCAGCTGCAGCCCATGTTGTTGGTGGCTATGTACACCATGTGAGGGAAAAGTGAGGGCTATGCCTTACATTTTTTTCCCACAGGGTTGTTGACTCATCCCCAAGGAAGAGTCTGATCCCATGTTCCACCTTTGACAAAGGTTGGTTGAATTGAATGTACATGTATTGTGCGTGCTTTACAGTAAATACCATAAACCCAGATGATGTCTGAGTTTGCAATTTCTTTGCAGATTGGGTTCCTGGTCCCCCTCCAGGGCGTTTCTTGCCCTTAGTTGCACCGTTAAGTGCACCACTTGCTACAACGCTCGCCCATGTTGTATTATTTTTGTTATTAAAGTCGACCATCTTTCCTGTGTGTGATTATCTAAATTTGCTGTTTGAATCAAATCATAGTAACTAAAGTGGTTGTTACAAGAAAGAAAAGCGACAACCAAACATCACCTAAGTACTCCAGAAATTGCCCAAACTGTAAGTTGTCTAAGTTAGCCAATTAGCGGGATTACATTAAAATGCTACTCCATGATTTTATGATTTCAGATACTAATCAATATTTAAGTTTAGGACTTACCAAGATAGAAAACTTCTCAAGAGTAGTGATATCTAAATCATCATTTAGCCAAATTGAGATTTTTCCCACTTAACTTTATTCCTTGAATCCAGCCATTAGCCTCAGAGTAGTGTAAATATCAAGAGGCGCTAAATAAATAGGGATTTTCTCCTTATGATTCCTAAGCTTTATACTAATAAAATTATCTAAAAAATCAATTTCTTCTTGTGGTATATAATATTACCCTTTCTTTAATTTTATATAGCTGTTAAGTTTTTTAATACTCCTGCGACTGCTATATTGTTGAAATCCTGTGAAGACATCACCTGCAAGCAACTAACAGCGCCAGGATTCCAACAAGTGGTGCTCACTACAGGGGACCTGTACACCACAATCTTCTAACTCAGATAGAGGATATTTAAGTGAGTAACTATCCTACCTTTTGTAAAATTGGCAGTATATGAAGGATACACTGAAGGGTTTTGCCACAGGGTTTGACCCACTGAGCAGCTTGGATCAACGATGTGAGGATTGTTATCCTGAAAATAAAATAAAAAACTTATAAAATAAATATGGAGCACTTGCTCCCACAACTCTTCTTTATTATTATTTTTATTACATCTGATTCCCGCTGTTCCGCTAACTTCCACTGTTAAAATCTCCCCTCCCTTGATCATCTCATCCTGCTTATATTGTAGCAATTTTGGATGATACTACTTACATGGCTTAGTAACTCAATTCGCCATATCTCATTGGTTACATCAATTCTTCATTCATTAATCTCACGACACCCAATTTGAGGCAATTTATCAGCAATGCAATATCACTTAAATGAGGCACTCAAATTACCATTAATTATATCAACCTCAGCAGATCCATCCATCCCGCCCTCACGACCTAGGGCTTATTGTCCAGTCATATCAGAATTGCGACATTACCACCTCCTTGACTGGACGATAGACTCCTATTACTTATATGCTCAGAGAGACATCGCATGCACTTGGTTGATGATCTGACTGCTAACGGGGTCCTTGAAAGTATATGCATCTATGCCTGTCTTCTCAATGACTTTGAATGGTCTGATACAGATATTAGCCAGCTTGTGTTTTCAGCCAAACCCATGTTGATCATGGAATAAGACCATGTCTCCATCCTTGAACTGTGCTAGGGCACTCCGCCATACCTGATTGGCAGCCTGGCTTTTGATTCTCTTAGCTAAGCTGAAAAAATATGCTTCAGTTTGTAATTTGATCAGCATATTCATTAAAATGGTCAAATAGTGTTGCAGATCCATTCCACTAGTGTCCTCTACACAGGCATATAGGAGAGAGGGTAGAGCGGGGTGCCATCCATAAAGCAATTGGAATGGGCTTTTCCCTGTGGCTGAATGGTAGCCAATATTGTAGGAGAACACCGCGGTAAAAAGGAGGGTACTCCAATCAGAGGGCCTGTCTGTGACCAGCTTCCAGAGTATGTTCACCAGGGTCCCATTATCCCGTTCAACCATTCTTTTGGACTTGTGGTGATATGGAGCTATTAAAACCCCACAGATGGCCATCAGTTCATTTAGCTTAGGTAGAATGTGTGAGGTGAAGTTCATCCCATCATCAGTGAGGATGAATTGAGGACAACAGTGTCGCTGAATTATACACTCCATAACAAACTTGGCCACTGTTAGCGCCCCCAAATCTCATATTGGTTGCGCCTCAACCCACCTGGTCAAGTGGTTGATTGCTACCAGGATGTATTTGCACCAGTTTGCCCCTGTTGGCAAGGGACCCACCACATCAATCAAAATGGTGTGCCAGGAAAAGTGTGGCTTCACTAACTGGCATGAAGTATTCTGGAAGAACAGCTTTTCTACTTGGCATTGGTGACAGGAGGAGATAGTACCAAGAATATCAAAGTTCATGCTTTCCTAGTAATACCGAGGCTGTAATAATTCCATGGTCTTACGCACTCCACCATGTCCAAATGCTCGGTGTGCACTCATAATAATAGTTGGGCGGGCAGAAGGTCTTGGGATATTCATGGTAGTGTCCCCTATCTGCTTATATATTTCCTCATTTTTCTGAAACATATTGGTCCTTATTCCGTCTAATACCTTGATGACTGGGGGCAGTTCATCATTGTACTTGCTACTAAGCATCTTATTGAACAGGATATCATTCAGATCCGCAGTAACTGCAATCATAGGTAATCTTGATAAACAATCGGCATTCTGGTGTTTTGCTCAAGGTTGGTGAAGAATTTCAAAATTTTATGCCTGCAATTTTAGAGCCTCCAGGATAGACGCCCTTCCGGTTCTTTCAGATTTTTTAACCAGCATGGCGAGTCATGATCCATTACAACTTTGAATTTCACCCCATGCAAATACACCCAAAATTGCTTATAGGTATAGATCACCACCAAGGACTCCCTGTCAGTCACAGTGTAATTGCGTTCATGGCTGTTCAAACTGTGACTACAGTATGCTACAGGGTGCTCTTCTCCTTTCTCATCTTTTTGGGATAGGACTGCCCCTACAGTGGAAAGGGATGCATCCATCTGAAAAATGAACTCTTTTTCAAAATTGGGATATCATATCACCAGCGCACTGGTTAACACCATTTGAAGCGTACCAAAAGCGCGTTGCTGACATTCCACCCATTCAAACATAGTGACCTTTCTTAATAACTCAAAGAGTGGGCCCCCAATACAGCTGAAGTTAGAGATGAAGAGCTGGTAATATCTGACCATTCCCAAAAAGACCTGTATATTCCGCTTGCTGTTGGATGGAGTCATTTTCAAATAGCTTCCACTTTAGCTGGTTGAGGTCTCAGCCCTGTGGCATCAACCACAAACCCAAGGTACTCTAGCTGGTCCTTAAAAAGTGGCATTTCTGGGATTTAATATTGATGTTGGCCTCAGCGAGCTGGCAGAATACAGCTTCTAAATGGTCAAGGTGTTTGGAGAAGGTTTGGGAGAAAACATTATGTCATCAAGGTATACAAGGACACATGACAGTTTTAGGTCCCCCAGAATAGTATCCATTGCTCGTTGAAATGTAGCTGGGGCATTACACAACCCTTGTGGCATCCAGGTTGGTTAGAAAAGACCTTTAGCAGTGATTACCATGCACTTCTCCTGCTCCGTTGGTGGCAACTCGATTTGCCAATAGCCCAAGATCAGGTCCATAGCTGAGAAGAAACGAGCTCCCCCTTAGCTGATCCAAAGCGTCATCAATCCGTGGTAAGGGATATGAGTCCTTTTTAGTGATGCTGTTGAGCTTCCGGTAGTCTATTACTACACAGTTGGTGCCATACTTTTTTAACAATCAGAATGGGTAAAGCCCATGGACTCTTTGATGGTTCAAGCATCCCTTGCCTAATAGCTTGTCAATTTCCTCAGTTACTACTTCTTCCACCACCCTTGATTGGCAGATCAGCCTTGACCTGATGGGTGGATGATCTCCAGTGTCCAGCCTATGAACCACCCCCACGCGCATCCTAAATTATGGTCATCAACAGCAAAAATCTCTGTATTTTTCTGAACTAAAGTGATTGCCCTATCCTTTTGTTGTTCTGACAGCCCCATTAAATCATCACACGATACAACTGCCATTACACTGTGCTGTGGTTTGGAAGACAGACCAAATTTCTCCAGCGACCCAAATTCATGAACCAAAAGGACCTCCTCGATGGGGATTAAGTGTAAGTATGCCATTATTTGGTGGCGGAAGATCTGCAGTGGTACCATTTGTAGATTTGCAAGCAAAACTTTGATCTCCCCTTGACCAGGTAAAATAATGCCTGGGGCCACGTGGGGCTTAAACTGTGATTGCTGATATGGCCCAATAACTTCCCCATAGAGACCATCTGGAATTTCAACAAGTCAGTGTTCAAAATAATTTGATGGACAGATGGAATGGATATAGGTCCAGCAGCTCTAAGCGGCAGCCCCAAATATTCATATATGTTGAGGAAGGGCCCAGGTTCTGCCCTTTAACCGATGGTAGTGTACTGAAGTTACCACATCGCTATAAGCTAGATTAATATTCCCCATATGCACTGGATCATTTGGTACTCCATTAGAGGTAGTGTACTGGATTCGTCTGACCCAATATTTCAAAAGTCTCATTTGTCATATCAATAACAGCCCCATAGTGCAGCAAGAAGGCAGTTCCAATTAACAGATCGTAATTGCTATTTGGTAACACTATAGCAGCATCTACCATGACAATAGAACCAAACCTCAGCGGAAGTGCACTGTATGCTCCCTCAGAGACTGTATTCTCCACTCCAGCAGTGCCGTATACCATCTAGTGCCACATCTGGTTTTAATGCCAACCTGGCCACCAATTTGGTGGAGACTATGTTGATGGGGGCACCAGTATCTATGATAGCACGGACTCAAGTCTTAGCTACAACCTGGTCACAGTAAGTACATTAAGAGTTGGATGCATCTCGACTATTAATAACATGGACATCTAAAGAATCCCTGTTTCTAAGGAAACATGCAATCCCCTCACCGATTCTGGGGTATTGTTTTATGATAGTTTTGACTGGAAGAGTGATGCTTACTGCTTGCATGAAAGGTGCATCTGAGGAGGGGTCTAACTTTCAGGAGAAACTTGGTTGAACATTTGGTAAGCATACAGATCAACCTGCATCTGAGACCCCTATTCCGCCATAGTCGCTGACTGTACTTATGTCAAAACATTCACCCCGCCAACTGGCTGCTAATATAAAACTGGCTCATTGTGCAAGGAAACATCCGCTGAATAATCTAATTTAGGTTCAGGTGAGACATCTTGGTTTGGTATAGCGGAGATAGAGAGTCTCTTCTCTACTCCGCTCTAACTTTTCCCTGGCCATACTGTCCCGACTGTACATAAGAGACCAGTTGATTAGGGCGCCATCGTGCCAGATGCCCCTTATGACTGCATTTAAAACAGCTAGCCCCATAGGGCTCACGTCCCTGTTTAATACAATACAAACCATGACGAGAGTTAAGCTGGAAGTGATCAGCATGAACAAGTCTAGGGAGATAGTTGGAACAGGGTCAATAATCAGGAATGGGTTGGACGTTTAACTGCTGATGAAAACCTGATGAATTTTGCACTGGACTGTCAGTGCTCCCCAAATGTGATGATTCAGCAGTAACAGAAGAAGGACTCCACTCAGCATTAGGTGGAGGTAAGTTGGCAGATATACGGTGTAAAAACTAAACAAGTTTAAGCAAAGGTACATATTCATCCAACAGGGTGGTCATAACGTTATGTAACTCACGGTATGGCTTCACAGCAGAAGTCATCACAATACACACTTCTGCTTCGGATAGAACTCCAGCCCCAATTAGTACATGAGCTTACATTGTAAATTGCTCAGCAAATGCGGTGAGGGTTTCATTCCGCTGAGACTTAATGGTTAAAATTTCAGCCTTCCACTGCAACATCTTTGCAGTTCCGCTGAACAACCTCAGCACCGTGTCTTTGACGTCTTGGTATACAAGGGAGCTGCTTGGAAGATAACAGATGACTTGATCAGCACTTCTGACATCAAAGGAAGAAATCAACAGTTTTACTCTTCGTTGATCCAAGACTCCTTCAGTTGCAATCTCTAATCACTTAAAGTACCCATAACTTACCCTTCGCGATCAAATGGGGGTAGCTTATTGCAGTAGACCTCCTGGAGAAGCTCATCTTGTCTTTTAAGCACAGCAACTAACGCCAGTTTCAGATCCACATAGGTAACTTAAGGCAACACAGCTGGCAACTGAGTTTTTATCTTATTATATTGATTAATGGGTCCCCTGTAGTGAGCACCACTGCTTTAAAATCTGCAGTATATGAAGGATACACCTAAGGGTTTTGGCACAGGGTTCAACCCACTGAGCAGCTAGGATCAACAATGTGAGGATCGTTATCCTGAAAATAAAATAATAGACTTATAAAATAAATATGGAGCACTTGCTCCCACAACTCTTCTTTATTAATATTTTATTACAGCTGATTCCCGCTGTTCCTCTAACTTCCACTGTTAAAATCTCCCCTCCCTTGACCATCTCATCCTGCTTATATTGTAGCAATTTAGGATGATACTACTTACACGGCTTAGTAACTCAATTCGCCATATCTCATTGGTTACGTCAATTATTCATTCATTAATCTCACGACACCCAATTTGAGGCAATTTACCAACAATCTAATATCGCCCAATTTCGAGGCACTCAAATTACCATTAATTATATCAATCTTGGTGGATCCATTCGTCCATCCTCTCTCAACCTAGGGCTTATCGTCCAGTCATATTGAAATCGTGACACTACCTTTTCCATGTAAACTGAGCCAAGGATAGTTGTCCTTAAACAGTAATTAGAAGCGCTCTATCACGCCCTAAAAAGCTTGAACAGCACTTTCCACCCCACATGAAGCCTTCCCTGCTGTCCCCTTTAAACACATTAAAAAACAAGCTTGTTCAGGTTAGGTTACAATTGCCTCATTTGTATATGTCTATGAATCTGCCATGGAAGGCGCCACTGACCAACAGAAATCAGGTACATCCTTCCTCGCTTAAGTCACATGGCCTAAGAGGTGATGGTTCCTCATATGGACACTCTGAGTACCTGGGCGACGTTAAGGAAGCGCTTATAATTGAGTTTGGCTCAAAGCAAAGTTTAAGCAGGAAAATAGGCCTCTATGCGCTTTATCATGCATGAAGGAGAACTAGTTACCGCTTTCACTAACATGTTCTACCTATACACTCAGGCGCTTTTAACGTCTAGCATACTAACTCTTGATTACACCGTTGCTGCCATTCTAAAACGTTCAGCTTCTCACCCTTCATTAGCCAGGCATATATTATCTGTGAAACGCAACTGCCAGAATGTACTTGACATAAAGGAGGCTTTGTTAAATGTTGCAGATTTTCATAAAGTTGTACTACTCAAGGAGATGTGGTGAAACCCCAAGGCCTAGCCATTGAAGATCTTTCACCCATAGGCCAGTGGACGGAGGTCAAGAGATACTCATGGCCTCACCTGTTCCTGTTAGCCCATTAAAACCTTCTCCACTGGTGTAACTCAAAACAAATATCCCTACACCTTATGAGTCCAAGATATTTAAACCAGCCACCAAAGCGCCCAAGAAAAAGCTCATTGAAGCTGCAATGCCTTCCCTTTTTAAAAAGAGTAGTAGTTGAAGCCCTAAGAGCATCCACAGCCCCAAGGAAGGCACGTTGCCAAGGCCTGTTGTAGAAAGATGGCCAACCAACCTGCTGTTCCTGCTAAAAGTTTCCTCTTATCACTCCTCTAACCTGCATAGACAACCCTCAGATAATGAATTTGAAGGCTTTTTGAGAATGTAGGACACTACACCCTCAGAGACCCGGTGGATATAGGAATACCAGAACGCCTAAACATTGACGGAGTAAACAAGGCTGGGATACCTGATGACACTTACCTAATACAAGTTCTGATCTGAGGTTATTGATAATGCTAGTTATGCTTACCAGTTCCTAGCCTTGTTAATTCGAACTATTTAGCATATTCATACTCTACAATCTATTATTGATTAATACCATGGAACCACTAAAAACTTGCTTCTACTTTCTGTCTTAAGGTGGTTTTAGCTCTCCCGATTAAATTTTGGTTGGACTGTAACTCAGGTGAAATTAATCATCAGCAAGGTAAGGGTCATGGAAACCCTTGAAAATGGTTCCTCAGTCAATGTAATTTCCTCCAAAAATTATCAAAAAGATCAATTTGGCGCCTGACCTGTACTAATCTCAAGAGTATGGAACTGTAGGTTCTGCTAGCACATGCACTATTTGGGCATACTGCTCTTTATCTATCATATTTGCAAAGCTTATCCTGAAGGCACCTGCTGTGTCTAGGAAAGCAATAGTTATGATATGTTTATTGGCTCTATAATCATGACTGAGTACAATAAAACCATTAAACAGAAACAAGATTATTTCTACATGGTAAACTATGAGGTTTCTATGATCCTAACCAATAAAAACCTAACAAAAAAGAATACTCTTACTTGGTCAAGTACTCATCATCTGCACTATCGTTGCACTACACAACATCTGGCGCAATACAAAAAAGTTGTATAAGTTATCAAACACCTCAGTAGGCATCCCTTTCTATACCTCAAAGGAAGCATTAAATAAGTCTG